>QOCX01001048.1:26027-51964 GCA_005959815.1 Sarcophaga bullata | reverse complement strand
TTGGGTAGTCGATTACTAACTGCATGCAAATTATTTAAATTCTGTCTTACAACAAATTATTAACAGTAAAGAAATATTTTACAAGTAGGTCTTAAAGCAGTTATAGTTTTGGCCGAAATATTTAGTTATTTTAGCCAGAGTTCACTGTACCGTTTTTGTTGTAATATTTATAGATTAACAACAAATTCAAACAGAGCTCTTCTACCAATTGGACCTAAGCTAACACAGTTACTTGTTACAATTCCTTAAACAAATATATTTGCTGTGTTTGTTGGAAGCTTTTTTTCCGTCCCTATCCTAAACTGTTTAAATTTAACCACAAAACATATTATTGCAAGAATATTCAGCATATTTTGAAGGTCTTTGGAAAACAGCCCTTTAAATAAGCAATCCAACGTATTTTTGTGTAGAGGGTGTCACAAAAATTAAAGCCTCTAAAGAATACAAATATGGCCTAATAATCTGAGACAATTTCATGAAAATCGATACAGGGGTTTAGGAAGAAGTCTGTACCAATGTACATATGTATGTATGTATAGCGGTGTAATGTAATATGATTTGAAATCTTCATTACATACGAGTATACATAAATGGTTGAAGGACATGTATGTATGTACGTATATATAAATATTTTTTTCACTTTAGGTTATGCGAATTTTAAATGCTTTTTTGTTGTTACTGATGTTGTTGTTGTTGTTGTTGTTGTTATCAAATATGAAATATGATTTATCAGTTTTAACTGTGTTGTGGAAAAGATACGCCACACAACGCACTGACAAAAACACATTCAATATCATAAATAATCAGCAATGAAACACAATTTAATTGCTGCAAACACTTGACAATAATTATTGTTGTTGCTGTTGTTGTTGTTGTTGTTGTTGTGCATTTGTTTTTGACTGGATTCCCACTTGTCGTGTTTAGCATTAAACCAGTCGTAAAGAATGAATTCAAATTGCTGCCGTTGATGGAATCGGATTTGCGCTAAAATTTTGCTGAAAAACAAAACAAAGTGATTGAGTTTTTTGTGTTTTTTTTTTTGTTTTCACGCAGACAGAAAACTTTCAGCAATAAATTTTCGTTGCAGATAATTGCAGTTTTTTCGTTTTTATTGGATTATAACTCTTTTGATTTTATTTTCACCATGTGGAATTAGAGACGATTGAACCTATAAGAAGTGCGCAATCCTACCACCATTAATAATTCTATTGAGTTAGGACAACTAAGTGTGTAGCAAACTAGATCAACTTAGAAATAGATGATGCTCACGAATAAGAGCCAAATCTGATGGGAAACTGATGAAAAGTCATGTACGGTTGGAAATGGAAGTCACAATATGTGAAAGTTAGATATTCAGTAATTGGTTTGAATATCTTTAAAAAGCTATGCTGACCAATGTTAGTGAGTTAGTGAGTTCGTGAATTTCTGATACATCAATAGGAATGTTTGATTTTACTTAAAGGAGAAACTGATCAAACTGTTATTATATTGACTTCAAATGGTGCAACTTTACATTCCGTGAATGATTTTAAGATGTTTTGTTGTATTTGTTAAGGGAAATAGCAGATGATATTAGAAGGTTGGTTAAACACTGCAATCCTGGCCACCTGGAACCAAGAAGAAGATAATTTCGGATATATTAAGAGGAGTGAAGTGTTGAAGAACTTGCTAAGAACTGATTACATGAAAGCATTGTACGATCGTGTATTTCTAAATATCATCAATCGTTCTATGGTCGAATTTAAGAAGAAAATGTGTTGCATTTAATGTCTACAAGACTTTAAACTACCGTCGCACAGAAAAGATATCATTCATCTGAGTTTGAAGTGTTAGCGATAATCGAGACTTTGAAAAAGTAAAGAAAATATTTAGTGATACAAATTATAAAGATTATGATGGATTACAATGCATTTATCATGACTCTCTAGGTGGTCCGTGTTCTACAATAAGATCGAAATAAAGAGCCAAAGTTACAAGAAATTTGGAAACGTCCTAGACAGTTGATTTTTATATGAAATACAACTTGGTTTATTAGAATCCAAATAAGGGATTCCACCATTATCGATAAATTGAATCATTAAGAACACATCTTGTTTCTCACGTCGGCCCCATGGAAGAAACAAAGAAGAGTTATACTCAAACCCAACCAGAAGCAATGGAATGGAAGAAATCATTCATAGACTTCAACGTCAATAGGTGATTTTTGGAAATTCAGAAAGAATTATTTCCGATAGGTTAACAGCTATTACATCTAATTTGTTTTAGAAGTTTTGTCTGCAACATAATATCCAACATATTTCGTAACGGGTGTTCCTAAGGGAAATGTTCTGGTAGCAATAGTAGGAACATTCTTATCAAAAATTTGTGCAGAAACTCCAGAAATTGTTACAAACCAGTGGATAAAGTTTGAAATGAGAACTGATAAGGACATACGAATTTTGTTGTTGTCAGAAAGTGTAACAAAATAGTTAGAACGAGTCTTCCAACAGCGACGTCCGAAATTTTACCGTTTTTTACAGCCATCTTGTTGCAGCTACATCTGTCAATTATAGATCTTCTGTTCGGGCGACATATCAAATGCTTGGCACATTTTATGATCGCCATTGTGGCCCTACCGAATGTATTATTCGTAATGTGGTGAATAAATTTGATTTCACTGGTCCNTCGACTAACAGCCAGCCGTATGTCAACGAAATGTAATATCTGACATAAACATCGCTGCTGTCCGTGAGAGTAATTGTAAGAAAAGAATCCGAGACAGTTGAGAATTGGAGACAATTGAAGCATATGATGAGAAGCAACATTTAGAAGAAATGAAAACCATTGAAGACCATCAAGAAAGTGTAAAGACATGGATGTTGAATATGAAAAATAGAAGAAATGTTAAATGCTGCACAATAAGCAATTTCTGACCGCTTAAAATCTATGGGAAAGATCCATAAATTTGAAACATGTGTGTCACACGAATTTAATGACAAACAGATGGAAAACCAACTTCTGAAATTAGGTATGAAAGATGCCATAATAAATTAGTGTTGCATCGAAAAAATAAATAAATTTTCAGAATTATAAACGGAAAATGCTTGCATTAGTCCAGGACAACCAACAACCATCAACTTCATCTGAAAACAATTCGATTCGGCAGACTAGAATGACATGTTGTACCACGAAGTCCTAAAACTGGATGAAAGGGCATACAGCTACTGAAAAAAATGATCAGTTTGAAACACACATGATCGAAGTACGACAAGAACGGGCCGCAAGATACGGTAAGATAATCTTGTAAACATGACAATGCAGCTGCACACAAAGCTATACGTTCAGTATACAATCGAAGCATTGAGCTGGCAGCTGTCACACACCCGACGTGCTGTTTCGTTTTCATCAATGACCCACACATTGGCTAGACAACACTTTATTATTACGAGGAAGTTGAAAATTGGGTGACTTATTGGTTTGCCAAAATACGAAAATTGGCGGTGAATCCACAAATTGCCTAAAAGATTGAAATAATGTGTAGCCCAACAATGAATGCACAATACTTTGAATATAAAGTGTTTTTTTTTTCTCATTAAAAATGTGTGTTTTATTTTCTTAGAACAATGCGCTCATTTCATACCGGTACACTTGCTAAACATTGTTTAATTTCGATATCAACGCCAAATCAATGCACAAGTCGATATAGACCACATGCATGATGATAAAATTTCTTGAATGTTTTAAATTTTAGAAATTCATACTGCAGTTTATGATAGTTGCTGTGTAAATGAAATCTCATATAATAAAGCCATTTGCTTACTCCCCATACGTCATTCCCATCGATGGTCAAAGGAAAAATTTCACAATTTTTTTTCTCGGCTATGTTCGGAGTTAATTTTCGAAAGAACGTTCTCATCTGAGGAGCAATGTTGTTCTTTCAATCAAGAGGCAGAACATTTAATAAGTCACTGACTTATTGACCCATCCAACTACATACATACATATTTCCCAACACCCTTTTATGTAGTAATCTTCGTTTGTTCGTTTTCATTTTTTTTTTCTTGCATTTTTCAATATGAAACTGTATTGGAAGAGTTTTTTAAAAAAAATAACGAATTTAATGCGGTGGTTTCTTGTTTTTCTTGATAATTCTTTGCTATGAAATGATAACATTTGATATTGTTACGCTATGTATATATGTATGTATGTATGTATGTATGTATGTATGGATGTACATGCGAGCATAAAATTAAATGATGTTTTAAATTTAACAAATTCTTTCGGGGACACAAACGAAAATGAATGAAATACAATTAAATGGGAAATACAAACAGAAACAACAGAAACAACAAAAACACAAGAACACCGAAAACACATGGAAACAGAAAAACACAAAAAAGGGAATAAAAATAGACATTTTACATTGCACTTAATCCAGCAATTTGTTATGCTCTTCTTTTACTTTTCTTTTACTCTACATTTACAGTTTATATTCGTATATATATGTGTATATACATAAATGCATACATATACATACATATATAAACTAATATACATATCTACTGTGTATGTGTGTTTGTGATTGTATGAATTTCGGGTTTAATTTTGTTTATTTACTCTTTAATTTTGTTCTTCTTATTCCTTTTCATTCTTAAAATTCGTCTGTTTGTATTCATTCTCACACGCTTCATGTGCTTCTTAAACCACTACACAGTTCCGCCATCCATCAAGGCCGTAAATCAGTTAGTGGGTGCCCCAGTCGAGCGAGAAGTTACTTTAGAATGCATCGTCGAAGTCTACCCAAAACCGTTGAACGGATGGTATCGCAATGAGGGTAAGTACAAAATAAAAACACACAGACTTACATACATACACACATAAATACACATTTAAAACAAGAGTAGAGTAGATAATTATGCTACATTCGGGCACATAGTGGTCCATATTCTCCTGCAGACGGCAGCAATATCTGCACATTATTTAAAATTTTTTTAAGTTGTCATAACAAAAAAAAAAAACAACGAATTATTGAAAAATTAACTACTGATTCACTTACAGGTCAGGTCAATACGGGAAAGTATTGAACTTTAAGAGAGATGGGAATAGAAATTTTAAATGCGTATAGGTTGGATCATTCTCGTCAGTGTTTTTTTTTATGTTTTTTAATATTCATTATATTCATAGACGTAGAAAACTAACACCAACAGTATTAAAGTTAAACCTGATTTCCTTCATTAAAGTTATTTCTCTCTTTTTAGTTGCAAGAATTCTAATTAGTGTGATATGTAGTGGTGAAGGGTATTTAAAATAATTCATTAACAAACAAACTTCAATTTTAAATTATGTTTTATCCACCTCTGCTATTTAGTATTCAAATAATCTGGGTTCTTTTTCTCATGTTTAAAGCTTCTCCTTGTCCTCCCTAAAAGACAATATTGTTTAATCGTAACTTTTGATTCTTCCCAGTTTATATAATTCTCATCAAAATTAATTCCACTTTGTCATGTGATCGTAAATGATTATAAGATCTAAAGCTTGATTTGCTTTTTTAAGAACCACTATTAGAACTTAGCTTTAACTAAAGCAGGATTTTATTTTTTGACTAATCAACATTTAACGGGCCAAGGCCGTTGAAATGATTTTAGCTAAGCGACATTAAAGTCACCTTCAACTTTTTTAAAGTTTACCTTTATTCTCAAGCTCACCTTCTACCTTATTGTCCTACGTAATAATAGAAAAATAATTATCTGCGCGTTTTAAAATCCTGTCTTTGGTAAAAGTTGTAATAAGGGCCATATTCATATTCTTATACAGGATCTTGACACACACTTACAATTGTCAAGTAATACCCGTATGTACTGTGTCCTCATAAAATAGAGTGTATGTGTGCGATACCATCGGAAAGTGTCATTTATACCATTGTGTGTACAATATAATACCGTTAAAGTAACAGCCGCGTTTTCGCTGAGTGGAGGGAGGGCATGTTAAATATCCAATTTTCTATGATTCTAACGCGTAAATCATACTAATTTTAACCGACAACATGGGTTTTGTTAGTTGTAAGGACCTTTGTGGCATTGTAGCTTATTCTCATGAATCTCGGTAGCCAGTTCCAATTGAGATGACAATCACTCGTATTTAATGTGGCATTAGCTGTGTGGCACGTAGAGCTATACTGTTTCGAAATAAATATCGTTTTCGGGATGAATTCAACACTTTTGGATCTCACGTGGCGATAAAGTATCGTCCCAAATTTGGCAATTATAATTTCCTCATCACTAAAGATGATTTTTCCCTGTAGAAGATGCATAGTATACAAATTAGGCTTTCGATGTGCTATATTCGTCTACACCCACTGTATCGATATAACATAATAAACGTTGGCAGTCTTATAAATTCGGAATGTATCTGTCGTTCGGCTACATTGATGTTTTAGGAATTAGAAACTAGACGTCTTTTTTTATCACATGTACTTGCCGTACGTACTTTGTACGAGTAATTTCAACAATTCGTATCTGTTTCAAAAGGCGATAAAACAATTTCGAATACGTTTGCCGTGGTGAAATTAATGAAGAGAAGTTGAATAGATTTCCGTCACTTTTAATAAAGTTTTCTTTATACAACGAGCAAAGATCGGATACTACGAGCAAGAATCAGATCCGAAGAATATCGGATAAATGCGATTATATGATTGCAACTGCATGATGTAGCATAATATGTATATCGGTACCCTTAAATGTAAGCTCATCTCGTCTGTTATCTTTGTATGAGAATTTTATTTGATTTTATGCTATTTTATTATTATTATTGTTGTTGTTAGTTGTTCACAAAAAAAAAAATGAAAATGAAAATACATACAAAACGTACATACATATGATTGGTACGTACAATGTACCTACTGACTTATATACTCTCTTATTTATATTATTAAACTTTAGTTGATTTTATTGTATCTTATATTTCTATGATGCTGCTGTTGCTGTTGCTGTTGCTGCTGTTATATCATTGGCATCGCCCGCGCCTTTGTCATTATCACCGTCTGCCGTCTGTGTCGTTACAATCTGAAGGAAACCTTAAGCTACACAATGGCAACAAGTACAATATATCCGAGAGCATGATTAACATGTACACTTGGCATCTTAATCTGACAATACGTCATCTGACTAAAGCGGACTTTGGTGCTTACAGCTGCTCCAGTGTGAATGCTTTAGGCAAGAGTGAGGCTAGAATACGACTACAAGGTACGTTTTTAACTCCTATACTCCCTCTAACCATAAAACGTAAAATTTTTCATCTACATACTATTGTACACTGTGTGAGTGTGTATACAGCAAAGATACCAAAAACACAAACACTAACAAAGTAATTGTAGCAATATCGCACAATAGACACTCAAAATTTTGTTGGATTTTGTGTTTTGCTTCTTTTTCTCATCTTCTTTTTATTTTACAAACATAAAGTATTGAATTGATCCTAAATTGTTCCCTGAGTACTGGGATGAAGCAAGACAAGTTAGACGTAGAAATGGACGAACGAATTATGTGAAGTTACAAACTAAAGAAAGAACTCCTTTGCCAGATACGAGTCACTAGTATTAGATACGAATAGCTAGTGTCATCCATCCATTCTAATCATGTACGATAAATCAATTGGTATTTCGAAAATCAAACCAACGAATGTATATGTAAAAATTAAGTAATGTATGTATGTTTTGAATTTATATGAATGAGCGAGTGGAGTGAATATTGGTTTAAAATTACACCAATTTATGTGGAGTGTGAGAGTGTGTATGGTATGTGTATTATTTTGTTCCATTCAAACCGTCTCAATTTGGTTTGTGTCGAACCCATTCGTAGACACAAGTCAATAATATCTTTTTATCACAGATGTGCAGGGCTAAAGTTATTGCCACAAACTGCCAAGTTGAGTAAGAAATCACATGAATTACACTAACCATACTCGTACGCAGCATCAACAACTGCGCAGCTTACAGCTGCAGTAATCGCATTTATACCAAATATACATACATACATACTCATGTACATACCCCTGTACATACTTTTAGTATGTTTTCGTTTAAATGAATGAAATGAAACAACAACATTTAAATTTTAGTCTAGAGCCAATTCGATAAAAATTCAATTTACAGTGTTTAAAAACAGCATCAGATATTTATTTTCTTCGAAATATTTCATTCACAATTTCACCAAATGTTATGAAAATAGAGTCATCAAATGTTATTCCCAGATTAGTCGCTTCCTATCCTTATATTTACGGTGAATAGAATTAAGTGGAGTGAGTGAGAATGTCAACGAAATTGTTTTAAATTCGTTTGAACACACCTATTGATGCTTTTTTTTGGGAATCATAACCATCGTTTAAATATCGCCAGGCGGCTCCTCTAAGATGGAACGCATTGTAAAAGTCCAATGCAAGCTTATGTTAGTTTAGTCTAGCATAAGACCTGTACTTTAGAAAACCCCTAACATGAAAAACGTCTAACCAGGTCAAGATTGTAAGAACTCGATAGGCTCTCGATAGGCAAATCGCTTCTTGCAGACTATCATTGTCGCGAAATATCTATTGGTGCCATTAAGTCAATTAAAGCCAATCGTTGAAATAATTTGATTCGCTCGCTAAAAATGATAGGATTTTTGAAATACATTTCGAATAGACGGTAATTATAAACAATTCGAATAATTCTGTATACTAACAAGTGTGGAAATCGAGCATAATCAATCTTGTTTAAACAAGTTCTGACTCTTTTGTAGAGCGAAATTAAAATCACATCACCGTGCGCCAACCATTGGGATTTCACATGGCGCCGATAATATAACATTATCTTGAAAAAGAGTTTGAAAAGTAGTATCCCGGCAAAAATAAAACGCGTCCTGTTGCCTGCCTATCAAAAATAAATGATTTTAATTGTATTAAAACTTAATGAAAAAATAATATGGGAATGTGAAGAAATCTGACCAAGAGAAACATTTCGATTCTCTTTCTAATAAAAAATTAATGCAAGAAAATCATTTCTGACAAAAATGAAAGTTTTGTATTTTTAAGAAAGAAAGCAAAAAAAATTCTGTTTAAGCGTGCATAGTGACCGCTTTGTCGATATTGTGATGAAACCACTCCTCTGTGGGCCATGCTCATTTTTGCATTAACGCCAACAATTTTAGGGCCTGTACTGAAATAAACTTATTAACACGTTCACGCCGGCGCGTACCACCGGTAGCCCGCAGAAGATCGCCTCCATCGGGCGGCGTATTCCCAACCGTGTCCTGCACTAGAGTGCCACATCGAGTGACGTGTACTAATTTTGGTATACATTTGATTATGCTATTGTAGACAATAGGTAACCCAAATATTTAGATCCTTAACACTTCTACTGCCCGAATAAGAAATACTTGAGAGTCAGGCTCAATTAAAAGTATTTATTTTTAATAGCAATATAATCAAACTAACGTATTACTGTAAGAAGTTCAAAAGATTTAATGAGAATGTGACAAATTCACCGAGAGAAACACAAAACTTTATACGATACGCGTTGTACTGCGCAAAACAGTTGCCGTTCGATAGACCGAAAAGCATTTAGGCGTAGGCCGCCCAGTAGACGGGCAAAACATGAATTTAAGCACCGGCGTAATCGTGTTAAACTCTTGTTTTATCCATACATAATGCAACCATTTGTCTGATATTTTCTATTCTAGAAGTTTCCAATAATTTTTTTATTATAGAAATATATGTATACGAATATGGTATATGTACATATGTATGTGTATTAATGTTAATAATTATATATTTTTAGTTGTTATACAAATTCAATTTAGGTATAGAAAAATATATTTTTAAAATTTACTTTTGTTTGTAAATCTAAAATTGTTTATTATACGTGTATATCGTTACACTGTGCGCATTAGATTGTCACTTAGGAATGGGAAAAAAGTCTTTAAAAAAGAAAAAGCAACAAAAACATAATCAATTCGAAGAAATATTGGCGCTATTTGGTTAATGTTGTCGTAGAAAATCCGAATACGATACCATACCATACCAAGCTCGTAATAAGTTTTTATCGATTCCATTATTATTGCCATTAAAACGGTTGAGCAAGTATCGGTATGTAGAAGAAAAATGTCTTTGCTTTGTTGGCTCGTCCTCAATTTAAGCGCAATAAAAATCAATTCAATCGAATCATTTAACGTCTTTGATTTTATTGACTTGTACGGATTACATTACAGCGAACAATTCTTGGCATAGTAGCTGGCGTATTAGTGTATGTGCTGTTGGGGTAACTGGTGGGTGGCAGGTTTATTAAAATCCGTTGACATTTCAAATAAATCTGTGGTACAATTGAGACAAGAAACAAATCATATTTCAGGTAATAATTTTGTGTATTAAACCAGGGTAGAAATAAAATTGAATTGAAGCTCAACGACCTGGTGCGTTGTCACTTCTGTTCTCTCAAAAGAAACTTGGTGGTTTTTTTTTTTTTTTTTTTGTAAGTTATTGACGATAGACATACACATACATTTTATCGTTCTTTTTTGGTTTCTTTGTCGTCTATTTTTGTGTTTTCCATTTAAAGCTTGTATATTAAATTGCGATAATTGCCTCAATTTGTTGCAGAGCTTCGGTTGCCACCAAAGCCAACCACAACACCAACACCGTACGTGCATACAACACAAAAGCCTCGTCGCAAGCAATCGTCAAATGTTAACAAAGGCCTGAACGAGGTGGTGAGAGCCAAAGAAACGCATTTTACCAATCAAATGCAGGAAAACGAAATTCTAAGTGGCAACAGTGCACAAGGAGTCAACATCATCAATGGTATTGTTGTGGGAAATGGTAACGGCATCAATGTCGCAAATGGCTTGTCTAACGGAGCGGAAGGTAAGTTACGACTGAATAAATTCTTTAAGAAAATCACACATACTCATTCCCACACACAAATATACCACATACCAAATACACTCTTACACAAACATTTAAGACAAATTAAACAATTCAAGCATGCAGTAAATCGCAAAAGAACCCACTGCAACAGCTACCATACACACACACACACACGCATCCATTCATTCACATTCATCCATGAGTGTTCATTTTAATGGATATAAAATTGTTTGAGGAGTATATATGTGTGCGAGTGGGAGTGCTAGTGTGAATATGTATGTATGTGTCTGTTTGCTGCCATTTACTCAACTTCTTAAGAAGTCGTCTCTTACCATAATACTTGAATACTATTCCTATACCACACTTAATGTAATTGTAAAAGTATGTGTATGTATGTGGCTATATGTACGGTTGTATACGTGTGATATTTCTTTTTCTATTTTTATTAAACAATAAATGTTTTGTTCCCTTTTGCCGTGGGACCAAAATATTCGTGTGACATTGCTGGCGGTAATAGTGGTGGTGATGGTGGTGGTATTGGTGGTAATGGTGGCAACGTTTAATGTATGTCATACAGTCAAAGTAATAAGCAACCGCCAAGTGTCCCACATCCATATGAATGTTTGTATGTTTGTAATTGTTTGCGATTACGAACGAGTAAATCGCAAACCAAATGTGACAACATTATTTCTTTCATATATTTCATATTCTAAAAGCTACAAACAGGCTGTGGCTGGTGTCCACCATTCTTCTGTACCTGATTCAAACATAAATTTGTGAAACTATTTTGACTATTAAACTTCTCCTCTTTTTACAAATAAGATCCTGTGATATAAAAAATATATTTTAGACAAAAAATAATAATAAATAAATAATAATAACAATACTTATGTATATTGCTTCTGAGTCATTGTTTACAGAAAATTGGCAATTAATAAATAGTATTAAACCAATATTGTAATTTATTAGAAGTATATTTTTATTTTTTATTTTTTTATGATTTGACAAGGTATGGCACGATGTAATTTTATCGAAACTGATTACATCTGGAGTCGGTAGTGGCTTCTCTTGATTGATTTTAAGTTGTATAAAGTTGGCAAAATTCAGGAGGAACGCAATGTTCTGCTGCAAATTGTTTCTAGTTTTTATTAATGATCCATTTTATCTATTCTTATGCAGATGATAGTAGTATAAGTTGAATGACTGTAGACTAGCCTTTTTAGAATTCGTAGCCTTACAGAGAAATATGTCCTCCAGCAAAAGTATGTTCCTTTCCTCCCCTTTAAAGAAAGAAGTCCCACTTATGCCATCATTTATGCTAATTAAGTTCACAATTAATTCTACCCGGAAGGTAAACATTCCCTAGAGAATATCATACCGAGTCTAAAATAAACCTTGCTTTTGAGCGTTAAGTATATCCGGAAGTGAGAGGTTAAAAACCTCCTTCTAGTTACGAAAAGAGCAGGGCACTTACACAGTCTCTTGCTCCTCTTCATACCCACATATCCTGCAAAAGTCATTCACTGTAATGTCGAGATTTTCGTGGTATTCATGAACAAAGACGGACGTTGAAACTACGTCCGGTTGGGGCTGAGTCGCAGCCAGTCTATCTAAGTAAATCAATAGATTTCCAGACAAAATTCTTCCACATAACAAGAAATAATCCATTAAAGGAGGACTCTAAAGTTTAAAGTTTACTCCGAACGACAGATTTTTGAGAAACTTTTCATTGCAATTTTATTTTACTTTTAGAGCTTTTCCGATAAGGGAACGAAAAGAGAAAGTTCATGAAAAAAACATTTTTTTTATTCTGTTTGAGGTGTTCTCATCTTATAAGCCAACACACTACCTACTAGACACCTCTGAGTGGAATGAATGTAAAATATCCGTTTTCTAATCTAAGTTTTTAAGAAACAACGACATTATATTCATTTCATAAAGTATTTTTCAAATGAATAAAAAAAGAAGAATTTTAATATTTCCCATAAATTTAATATTACAGGCCTTTTAAGAGCCTCTTTGCCACCGTTAGTTACCATTAGTTCATTAAGCAATGGCCTGACACAAAATTAAATTGAAAAAAAAAAAATTTTAACTTTTTTTAATATTCTTTAACTTGATTTTCATGTTTCTATCGGTTCGACTAAAATTTGTACTCCACAGTTTATAACTTTTCATCGAAAGTTTTGTTATTTTGATTCCGATCTCGAAAAAAAAATGCAATTTAAAGATTTTATTACAGACTTAGCTAATGAAAACTAAGAGTAAATGTAGCAGCAAATGTATATGAATATGACATATTCTTTTAAGACATCCTTAGTAAGTCGGACACATTCTTTGAGCACTTTCCAAGTGTTGTTGTATTTGAGAATTTCGCCTTTACTTGACATTTTCTGATTTACCACGACAATCATTGCTGGTGTAAAATGAAAAAGTAATAACAATAGCGAACTCCACATGTACAAAATCAAATCCACAAAGTAATATTTGTGTCCTTTAACCCATTTACAATTATTCTCCTGCAAAAATTTTTAAAATCTAAAAAAAAAAGTTCTTTTCGCACATATGACATCCAATATGTGTTTTGCGGGAAATAATTCAAGCAAAAAATTGGAGTTTAAATGAAACATAAAAAAAAGGAAATGAGGGGTTGTATTAACAACTTGTTTTAAAAAGAACTGTTTTGCTATCGATCGACATAAAATAACTTTCCGAAATGAATGCATTAGACTAGGATTATTTCGAAAACCTTTTAATGACTAACACTGTGTGGTAGGCCAAGATTTCACATCATAAATGACAAACACGAATTCTGCAAGACGGAACACTTCACGTATGAATAATACTGTTAAGATACAACATTGTTTGTGTTGCCCTCGTTCTAACGACTGTTGAATTGAACGCCAACGTGTTAGCTTTACGTCATTACACAAGTATTATTTAACCCTGCATTTCCAGTGCACTTTTTAATACATTATTAATAAGTTAGTCGATTCGTTTAACACTCATTAACTCCGGTCCTTTGCAGATAGCGATGCAAAGCACATTAGCCATTATTAAAAAAAAAAGAAAACATTGGCAGCTAGTTTTGTCTTCGTCGTATTTTTCTTTGTTAAAAACTAATTAAAAATTAAATTTTATTTAAGAACTTAAAACGCCTCTAGTCATTGTTAAATGAAGTCATAACTTTATATAAAAAAATATAACAAAGACAAAAAAATTTACCAGATCCATGAGTAGCAAAACTCTCCACGATTACGTTTGCCTCATTTGGTCTTTTCAAAAAATTGTATATACACGTAAAATGTGCTCCATTAAATCATACTTGTATGCTAACTATGGCGTCGTGTGTTGAAATAAAGAATGGTACCATGTGGGTAGTGTGTGTTGGCTTATTAGACGAGAGTAAGTGGTTCAAACTACAGCTAATACATCTCAAATAAAACGAAATATGAAAATGAAATCCCTATCAAATATCTGCCGTTCGGAATCGACTTTAAACTGTGATCCAGTCACTCATATATAAAATTGACGCTCACAATATAAGTGTTGTAAAAAGCTAGATCGTAATTCTGACTGAAGGGTTGTAATGGCCAATTATGTATGTATGTACTCAGGGATCATATTTCTAGTAGGCTAAGTGTGATTTAATATTAAAAGGAAACATAATTAAATGCGTAATTGTGTGGCAATTTATAAAACTCTTAGTTTCGCGGCTTGTACAGGAAAAAGCCTTAAAATAAAATCGTTTGTCCGTACAAAATTCTTCCCTGACAAATTAGAGATTTAAACATATAATGACACTACTAAACGAAAAAATCTGTTTACTATTGTCAGCGCTACATTGTGTCGCCGTGAATTTGTGTTTTAGGTAGAAAGAAATTCGGATAGACTCACTTAGGCTATATGGGGCCCATTGTGACACCACATTTCATGTTAATAATCCCTTATTTCTGGAACCACTTAGAGCTTTCAATGAAGCGACTCAAACTACCGATGTCATTGTTCGATAAATCACCTAGATCATCGATATAGTAGGCACCAAGATGTCTCATTCTCCTTTGACATAGTGCCTCCTCTCCGCAGCTTCTGCAGAAATTATTTGCCATGTGTCTCAGACCAATGCGCCTCGCGTGCACATCCATAATACAATGCCCCGTCGCGACTCCGATAATCGTACTGAGTTTAAGCAGCCTTGCCGGCCAGATCATGTACTCCAATCTGGCCTTATCCGAAGCTGCCCATCTATGGTTGACGAAGTCCATGACTGTGTTGTCAATTATAAGCTTACAGGTCCCCAAAAGGACTCTAACATTCGAAACTTATTCTCGAGAGAGTTCGATGCTTGTGCTGTGGCTGGCCAGCTATCCGCTCTGCAGTTTCCTGGGATATCCATTATGTCCCCGGAACCCAAATGATATGTACATTATATCTTCAGCCACCCTGTTTAGCTGTTTTCGACAGCCGTAGATCGTCCTGAAGTTCATCACAATGGAGTCCAAAGCTCTGATAGCGCATGCTATCCAAGTGTATGGTTAGGCTATTTTCCTATTGGAGACATTCGCATCCAAAATAATCGTAACCCACCAGTCCTTTATTGCCAAGATTTCCGCCTGAAAAAACCTAGGCAGTCATCTGGTAGACTTATTGATTCGGCTATACTGATTGACTCCGAGAGAAATTGCGCTACCCAACGGTTCCTCTCAGTAATGATTTCGACGGAGTTCTTTACGAGGTGCACATCACCATTTCTCCAGACCTCTTAATCAGGAATGGTCGGTTTGAGTATCATTGAGAATCATATCGTGGCATCATATAGCCAAATGTCCTTGACATCTCAAATTTCCCCAGGATAACTCGAGTGACAAGTATTTGAAACCATGTTTTTTGAAACTTTTTGGATTTCTTCTTTTTGAAGAATATTTAAATAAAAATGACGTTAATAACCAACACAATTCAAGATCTAATGGATGAGATAATTCGGCATGTTAAGCCGAGTGATTTGAAACTCAATTAATGTCTCATATGGACCATCGAATAAAGTGATATCACCCAAGTCGTATCGGCTAAATGCTGATATTTTGTTTGACATATAATTGTCGGCAGATCCTTCAAATTATAATGAAAAATTTTAAAAAATCTATGAAGACTTCTTTTATTTTTTTTACAATTAAGATCGTGTATTTTGATTGGACCTTCCTTTATTCTAGCAAAATTATCTTTTAAATGAATATATTGACCAAAAATCTGCTTATTAACGCCAATGCTACTCCACTTCAAAACGAAAAAGTCAAATGTCCTATATTGTCCTGTTGCTGACAACTGAAGTTATTTGTTACCGCATTTGGTTTTATTCGTCTTCAAGATCTCGTGTTAAAGCCAAATACATACATACTTACATAGATTTGGATTCGCAACATATTTCTTGATTGTTGTATTTGATTTATTAACTCTCTTCGCAATTCTTCTTAAATGTATTCCACGTGGGATCTTTGGGAATAACCGTAAATCTTTGTGAGGCTTACAGTGATTAAAGAAAACTATTAACGTTCATGCGATGAATAACTGTGAAATAACTTATTTACCTAGGGCTGGTATATTGAGTACATTTGGATTGTACGTAGCATGTAATTATTTCAATACGTATTTAATTAGAAATCAAGTGCTTGGACTCTAGTAATCAAATTTGTTAAAAAAAATCCGAGTTGTTGAGGATGTAGGTTAGATTGGCAGGCGCCTCAGTAGACACAGCTTACTTGAGCCCTATAAGGTTAAGTTGTATCACCGATATTACCTTCTCCGTCATAGAATTCCAGCTACTTTTTGGTATCTCCCAACCAACATGAGACTCTTATGAAGTTTTGAATTTTTATCAAATCGCCTTTGGTTAGACATGTTTTGTCACTAAATTTTGCGTGTCCAAGAATTACTATTCTTCTCAGGTTCCTAAGCGCCGGATAATGAGAGAGAAGATGTTCTGTTGCCTTCTCTATTTCTTTGTTGTTGCAGCTTCTGCAAAAGTTGTTATAAGATATTCCCAATAATCAGGTCAGTGGCACATTATTCCTGTTATATGGCTACTCAGATGCAATTTTGTTAAGTTCAATGCAAATTCTGTTCTACATATTCGTGTAAGATTAGATCTGTCTGGTATCTCTACAAGTGATCCCATTTTACGTTTGCCAATGAATGAAGTTTTTGCGAGACTGGCTTTGTTATTTCCTTAGATGTATTGACGTCCAGGAACTTAGATGAAGGTAACCGACGAACGTCGACATTTTTGGACTATCTTAGATATTGTGTACATACTTCCTAGGGTTCTAACGACCGATATTCTCTGACAACGAATTCGCACAATCTTTAGAGCCATTTTTTCAGTATGATAAGTACGACAATAATCTAATAGTGCAAAGAAGGAACTGCGATTCAGTTGCTCTAAAAAGCTTGCCGTTTCGATGGTGATGAAAACAGTTGGCATTGTATATTCGATAGATACATAATATATTCAGACTAACCATAACCGAGTCTTTGGAGTCTGTACATTTACGCTGTTATGGTTATCGCAGTTAGGAAAAGTAAATGATGTTTTAGATTATGTAGTCCTAAGGGCACGTATTATCACCACCGGTCCGTAGAACATCGTTACCTAATAGGCAATGAACAAAAAAGAAAGAAAATGTGAACAAATGGTTTCATTCAGTTCCTTCTTACGATATAGTTACGATATAAATAGTAAACCATCACTACAGTAAGAAAATGACCTCGAATGACAGCAATATTTCTGCTGCCATGCTTTACAGTTCTAAGAGAGAACTACACCACCGTGTTTATAGGTCTCCTTACCCTATGAAGATCGCGATGTGATTTTATTTGACTCATTTTTGCCAATATTCACAGTGTAAGTCCGCTTTTAGCATTAGTGAATAGCAAATCTGTATTGGCTGACCCGGTCACATTCTACTTACTACGACAAGTAAAGACTTATTTGGCATGTTACCGTTATGGCATAAATGCAGTACAGGTAGCCCACTGACTTAGTGACTATACGCCACTTCATGACGCATTTCTTTTACTTTTACTTAAAGAAACACCGAATATGTAGCTTGGGGGGAGCCCCTAAAATGGTATAACAAAAATTAAAAAAAAAAAAGAAAAAAAAATTGATTCACATATGTCATATACATATTTTCAGTACAATAATACATTAGATTAGCTAAAGTCGACATTTTTTTGAAAGTGAAAAGTGAATAATGTTTATTTCATTCCGAAAAATGTCATTGAATTGAATTTATTTTGTGTGTTTCATTTCTCTTGACCAATCAAACAATTAGTATGCAGAATGTAAATTTTTTTCTTAAATTTTCTTATAATGAAAAATTCCGACTTAGCCGAATTCATCCGAATTACGATCCAAGTGACCCGGAACTTATTCTCGTCGTAAGTCGGGGAAATAGCTGTACGCTTAAGAATCCGAATAATTCTAATTTTCCAATTTCAGTTAAGAAAAATTCAAATAAATATGATAAAAAAAAAGTAACAAACTTTTTTTTAATTTAATAAACTTCTTTCCCTTTTTCTTGAAAATAAAGAAATAAAGATTTTCTTTTTTCTCAGGAATGAAGTGCTGAACTTCAATGCTCTCCGGCTAATAAGTCAACACGACTACCCACCGTGTCTTACATATTGTTGTTGAAAACAATTGATGAAGATATTGAAAATATATTGTGGTCAATTCAATGATAAATTGCAGCATGACATTGAGATGACAGCTTCGCTTGATAAAATCAGTCCAAAAATTACCGCAGCTATTATTCAAAAGAAGTATAGCACAACTGAGTCCATATTTTTTTATACATGTTGTCTTAACGCATGAGATTTTAATTTATACTCTTTAAATAATTTAAAATAATTTCGACTGATTTTATCAAACGAAGTGTCAAATCTCCTTCACAAGAGAACACCTTTAAGAAAATGTCACCAATTTCTTTTATAGTTTTTAATTAACATTTTGAATTATAGAGTGGTCAATTTTAAAAAATAAGAAAATGAATATGAATATGATATGTGTATCATTTTAAAAGCTAATCTCTCTCGTTTCTAAAAAGCTTTGGATTTTTGAAATAGGTTGAAGCATATTGGTGTAATCAATAATTTTGTGTGAAAAAATCAAAAAAACCGTTTTTGTCAAATAAAACAAGTTTAGACGGTTCGAGAAATATAAAAAAAGCATTTTTGAATTCTACTCAACTAACTGAATAAATTAGGGTAGGTAGATACTCGGGTGTATTTAATTTTTTGTATTTTGTCTCATAGTGTTTTTTAAACTTTATAAATAAATAAATTTTATGTATTAAATACGTATTAAAATTGTAAATTTTCAATTTGAAACTTAAATTACAAATAAATTTTATAATTTCATTAATGATTTGGTGTGCGGATCACATTGCAAACGAAAACAATTTATTTTTTGAATTAAAAGTTATTTTCTTTAATATTGTTGCTGTTGATTTCATTTTTATTTATCATTACAGTTCATACTCAGTTGCCCGCACGAAATGGATTCGAAAAAACACACAAAACATCACAAGTCATGCCAACGTTACGTACAACGGGGGTTATTACAACAACACACAGTGGGACCCAACGAACGGGATATGTGGGTTGCCTTAAAAGGCTTTCAAATGAGGCGAGTATAATCGTGGCATTTTTCGGCTTCTACGTAGCATTACGAGCGAACTAACTAACCACAAAGCGTTGGTCGGTGTTAAAGACAGAAACGAAAATAAAATGGAAATGGAAGTGGAAAATGAAACTATTTTTCTTTGCTGTTGCATTTTATTGCTGTTGTTATTGTTGTTAAATGTATAAAGAAAACAAAAAAAAAAGAAAATTCAAACAAAACAAAAAAAAAACAATCAAAAACAAAAAAAAAATTTAAAAAGGATTCTAGGAGAAAAGAATATGGTGAGTGGAGTCAGTGTCCTTATTCCTTACAAAGGCTAAATAAAATCGCATAAATAAACACATACATACACAGACACATACACGTACCAAAACATAAAAAAAACGTTACAACAATAATACAATAAGGAAACGAGTTTTCATTCTATCAAATAACAAAAAACTATTGAAGAAACGAAAGGAAAGGATTGAGGAAGTGTGAAAGAAACACTGTGAGAACGATGGACAGTGAGAGAGAAAGAGAGAGAGAGAAGACGAAAATTTTTGAAGATGAAAACGTCATGGAAGGAATAAAGAAACTCAAAAATAAATGTTAAATTTACAAAATTCACTGTAACACTCGCACACAAAAATACTCACGCACATATGCACATAAATACGATACGTATGTTATGTATGTATGTATGTATGTATGAATGTAAGCGTGCAATCGTATAAGATACAAAATTTTCATTAAAAAAAAAATAGAAAAATTTCGTTTTTTTTTCTTTTTTCCCAAAACGATAACCCGATACTCAACTATTTTCTCTTGCATCCCCTCTTCTGTCATGTTCACAGTATCATTTCATGATATTGTTGTTGGTGTTCCATCGGAAAGAATATTTAAAATATCAAACATACGCATCTTTCGCATTTCAAAAATTCTCTCAACTTTCTTTTTCTTTTTTCTTTTGTTTTGTTTTGTTTTGTTTTGTTACTCTATTATCTTATATCATGGTTTTGCTGTTGTCTTTTTATTTTTGCTGATTCTGTCTCTGCTGTTGATATTGATATTGTTATGGCAATGACTACAGAATTTTGGTGTTTCGGTTCCCATTGCTACTGTTGCTGTATCCATCGTTTAATGCAACAATTTGGGTACGTAAAGTAAAACGTTCACAAGTTGCTCATCCGTTTAGATCATAAACACAAAACAGAACCCGACTAAAAGCATATTATGACCAACTCCTTGCCAACCATTAAATATACGCCATTCATCCACATTCACACTCTCAGTGACATTACAAACAACGAAACGAAACGAAACGAAAGAAAGAAAAAAAAAACAGAAGCCGACCACCACACAGAAGTATTGTTGTATGTTTGTATGAACAAATGTCAGTTTTAAATTTCCCGCAAAATCGCTGGTTTCTTGTCTGTTGTTGGATTCGTTTTTCCTCTTTCACTTTGAGGAGACTTATTTTCATGATGGCAGAAAGCAAAGCAATGATAAAAATCTGTAGATTGAATGAAATTGCGAATGGCGGAAGAGATGTGTGCAGTGTTAGTGGATTTTCATTTTCATTTTCACTTTTTTTTTGTTTGTTTTTTGTACACTTTTCATTTCACGTATTCAATTTCTTTAGTAACTGTGTCACTTTGTCTTTCTTGGCGTGGCAGAATTCATGTTCAATTTATCTTTGCCTTTGCCGCCAGCACTTATTGTCCTTTTCATGAATTAATTGCATTCCCTCTAGTTTTATGCATTTTATTTATTTATTATTCATTTTGTGTTTTTGTTTTTTGTTTCAATTTTTTATGGATTAAATTAGGGTTAGGATTCGTAGACTTTAAAGTCAACAGATTGGCTTGTAAAATGATAAATATCAAAATAAATCACGTAAATCGTTTCGCTTTTGGTGTACCATACATACATACATATATCGGCCCACCTGAAAATGCCGCTTCGGCTGATTAAACACACATTTTCATGCGAAAGCTAGCTCTCCTCTCTCTCTTCTCTCTCTCTCTCTCTCATCTGATCTAATTTAAGCCTGTGGTCCTGAACAATACTTTCAAATTAAAAGTCAAAACATCCGAACCTTCTTACAACATGGAAAACTTTTTTAGAAAATGACTTTAATCAGTTTAAAAATTCGATATGTATCGATTTAAAAATTTTTATTCCATTTACATTTGTTCACATTTACTGAATTATAAATTAATAAATGAATTTAAAAAGTTAACATGATATACTACATTGATGAAAATCAGGTCACTGCGAATTCTCTAAATATTGCGGAAGTCCTTAACATAGGGTCCATTACTTGGTTCAATGTTGTGATCTAGAATTTTGTTTCCTGTCATTTCGAATTTTAAAAAACTTCTTTCTCCACCAGTACACAAAATACTTCACTTTTTATCCAAAAAATTAGCAAATCGTATGTTTCCCTATTCTCTATAGTTTTCTATAGAAAGTAGCCATTTCTTTTAAGAGAAATATAATATGCGCAGCATTTAAGCCAAGAAGTTGAAGAGAAATATATTAACCACAAGTCAAAAAAAAAAAGATCAAAACTGGCATCGTCTTTGATCTATTTTTTCTCTCGATAGTTGTATACTAAAGGGCTTTCCCACTAGGGCAGTGGGCAGTTTTATAATCTTGTGGGGTTTCGTGTTCCATCTTTTCTTCCCGTTAGGACGATCGTTAAAATACTTTCTCGGTGCCGTCGATTCTTAAAGAATTCAATTTAAATGATGTCTGTAATTTTTTTCCCCAATAACATTAGAGTAGTTACATTCATTTGGGGTGTATTTGCATGTCAACATTAACTCGTATACTGAGCGAAACTGGCGCTCATCTGTACTTTTTCTGCCTGCTGTATAAACTACTATAAATCTTTCTTGACAGATATTGAAAGAAAGAAGTGAGACTAGCCGGCCTAATTCAACAAAAATTTAATTAAAATGGCGTAATTTGATTTTCAGATCCTCGAGTGTCTGACAACAATAATAAAGCCTCACCTGGTGACTTAAACTATTCCAAAACATTTCCAAATTGTATTTTCTTATGTTCCACTATTTTTAAACGTATAATCTACTTTGTATTGGGATAAACATTCAAACAGTTTTATTTTATATTAAGGAGTTAAGTGTTTCAAACGAAAACTCGGTCCTTTCTTGTCTTCAATTAATGTAAAGGCAAACCTTCTCTTTTTGGTCGAAATTTGGGAACTTTGTAAAACGCATGTCGAATGAAATTGAACCGAACAAATCCTGCAATGAATGAAATGTTTTTTTTTTTCCAATACTTAATTGATTTTTTGAAAGAAATGTTTTCAAAATATTTTGTATCTTAAGCAATCCTATGCCCCAGTGATAGTAATGACAAGTGTTTTGCCCGCACAAATTTTTCTATGCCCCATTTTCCATGACCGTCCACATATTTAATTGGCTACAAAATAATATTACCACCAAGTTAATACTAATTTGAAGTCTCCTTTAAAAATGTCATTTTGCTGCTCTTCCAACTCTTAAAACTCTAAATTTCTCCACATACATTTCTCAACCAGCGCGAACTAGTAAAACCATATGATATGCAGACAGACGTTAGTTGTTTGTTAATCTATTTGTAATAAAAATAAATCTTACTAAACAATTTTGGCATTGCCACATGTCACGAATCATTTACTTTTGAATTTCTAACTCTAAACTCAACATTTTGAATTTTACTTATAACTTCTATGTTTTCTTAAAATTATTCAAGTAAACTATTGAGAAAGCATTCTACTACGTACTACTCTGTTCTTTTATTTTGTCTTTGATGATTCCTATAGGAATTCCTATAGGCTTGCAGTGTTTTGTAATGGTTTTTCCATCTCAAATATTACAATTAGAAAATTTTATGAATTTTTATTATCCTTTCAAGGATTTTCAATCAGATCTCTTCAGTGTTAACATTTTTATTTCATTCCATAATGTCTGTCATTAAGTGCGTATTTCATGAGATATGCGTTTATGAATGCTTAAATCTCTTAATGGATCTTCAAATTTTGCAACCACAGAGCAAACCAAACATTCCGATGGAGTTATACATGAATTATTTGGTATTCCGCTTAGTATGAGTTCGAAACTTGTTTTTTTTATCAGTTGTGAATATTCATTTTTGGAGGCTACCAATCGGATCCCAATTAGGCTATTTGTGTCGAATTAATAACATTTTAATGCTTTTTCACTGACATACATTACATTATTTTGGAATTTGTTTTCTTTCCTTGCATAACTTTAATATTGCGTGTTCTAGAGCAGTGTTTACCATTTCATAGCACAATTGTGCAGAGAGTATTCACTTGCATTGCTTACGATCTTTTATTTAGTTGTCGATCAGACTGCGACGACATTTTTTTTTCAGGTTTACACTCAAAAAATATTTTAAATTTTAAATATTAAAATCCAATTTAAATGATAAGGAAAGGGAACTGATTTTTTTGGACATAAAGAATTCTTTTTGGAAAAATTAAATGTCTTGTTATAGGTGAAGAAATTTATGAACTAAAAGTAGCTCCCACCAAATATCTAAAAGAGGTTCCCCCAATTTTTAGAGTCAAAGATGTCTAACTTTATACATGTTAATGAAATGAAAATCAAAATATCGCATATTACTAACATTTTTCTTTGATACTAAATAAATAAATACTCTAAATCTATTTTCTCTCTTTTACTCACTAATACACGACCAAAAAAATTTTTTGGTAACCCCTATTCTAGAGCGTTTTAGTATTAAAAACCGATTTAAAACCATTATCTCTTACACTAAACGTTTTGATTTTATTTAACTGAGAAATATTTTTTAATTTGAAAAACTAACATTCAGAACATATCAACTACATGCATACATACACACACACTATATACTTTATACATATGACCCACATACTACTACGTACACACATATCCGAAAATATACTCTCTATTAAAATCATAAAAAAAAAAAATAAAACGAATAATAAAATAATTGCTGGTATATTTGTGAACGAATTATAAACTCAAATACCCAATATAAATACAAATACAAATGCAAATACAAAGTCAAATAATTAAAGACAAAATAAAAATAAAAACAACAACAACTAACAAAAAAAAATTATAATAATAAATAATAATGAATAATAATTGATAATAATGATAATAATGGTGATGATAATATATTTGTAACATTTGTAAATTAAAAAAAACAACAACAACAAAAACAAAACAAACGAAATAAAGTAGAACATTATATCAACAATATTCTATTTATTTATCCACAGCTACGCACATATACAAACACACACACAAACATCTATATGATTCATATGTGTGAGTGTCTGTGAGTATGTTGTGAAAAATTATTTATTATATCGAATATTATTAATTCCTTTGTATAATTGTACATTTTTAAACAAAAATTATTATTCAGAAATGTTTTAGTTTTTAATATATTCTGTATTGTATTCTTCCAATACAACAATGTATGCAAATAACATGAAATATGATTTAAAACGAAATACATACATAAAAGTATGTATGTAAACATATGATAATATTTCTGTACATTCATATAAATACATAAACTATTAATATACCACCCCTACAGCATACATCACATACATACATGCTCATACATACATAGATATTTTGTATTTATTTGAAAACAAAAAACTACGAAAAAAGAACACAAATACATGTTCATATGCCACATTAATAACCGATTCACTGCGGAACCAATGCTAATGTATTTCGATCAAAATTATAAAAATTGAAAAGAGATTCATCGATTTTATAAATCATTTTCTTAAAATGTTGTACACGAACGATGATCTATGAAAGTTTTTTCAATGTTCAATTATAAGATGATTCTTTCTAATATTTATCAAATCAAAACAAAATCAGAATTGGTATCAGTTTTATCATTTCACAAGAAAAAAAAACCAACTTGTTTATATCATTGGAAATAAAAATTTTTAATTCCTTTCATTCGAAGGAAGGAAGAACTTATTTTACAAAACATTCGAGGCAGCGCTATAAAATTGCCAAGCATTTTATTTCACAAAAAATTCAATATCTCCGAGTAACAACCTTCTGGAAGTTGTGTATTAAGTTAAGTACCAACCAAACTTGTTGGATTTGAACCGAAACTGTTTTTTGAATTTACTTCACACCCCCCAAAAAATTTATTGATTAATCAGACCGAGCATCAAAATTCAAACATTTACCCGTCATAGGCAGTACATGGCAAACCAGTATTCCTATAGGCAATGCATGAAGGTTTCATCAATTAGACAGAATGACTTGTATGTATAATGTGTGCCTTATGTACAAAACAGATTTTAGAATACTACACTGTTGCACAGTGTACTGTCATT
>QOCX01001048.1:12296-26019 GCA_005959815.1 Sarcophaga bullata | reverse complement strand
ATTGTAGTGTACTTAATCTATATAGGATATCCTTACAGTATCTCTCCTTATCTCATTGAACAGATACATTTCAAGATTCTTACCCACACAGATTTTAACAACGCATTGGTTCCCAATATGTGTTCAGATGTTCCGTTTTCCTCAACAGAGAACACGCATTGGTTTTAAGGTAACCCCTATTCTGAACCGTTTAATGTCCTTAGGCTACTCCTAGATAGTCTGATGCATGACTTTAGTCTCAATGTAAGTACCTTATAAAATCTTAAATTGTCTGCACGAGTCTCTGTCTCACTTCATTTTCTCTTTTGCCGAATATATCCTTCGTATTATCTCTTCACATTTCATAAGCTTTGGCCCTTTGAGCGACGTAACCTTAGATGCCTGCTCATTACCGTAAATTCGGAATTGTCCTAGGATCCAGCAGACCCTATTTCTGCTGTACGGACAGTCTCATACTATTATTGAGCTGAGCTAATATTCAACGAGAAGAATACTCTGACTGCCAGTCTGTCAGATAATATTGCATTATATTGTCTATTGTACGTCCTGTTTAAGTTAGACTTTCACTTACAAAAATACGATCGAGTTTTCCATGGGGTTCCGAATATTTCAATCTTCCCCGCTGTCTTACTGCGTAGTCTTTAAGTTGTTCCAATCAGTCTTAATACTGAGTTTTGCTGCGAAACAGTTATACCTTCGCATTCTTATGGAATCTATACTTTTCTATTCCATCTTCTATTTCATATCTATTATCAATTCATTCAAAGTATTTTTATATTTATATCGTATATTTATTATATTATATTTATTCGTATTTCTCCTAAGAAGAATATAAAATTTCACACATCTTATGTGCGCCTATCATCGATATTTGATAGGCACAATATTTCCAAAAAGATCTTTCTAAACATGTATGACTCATATGGGCTCATTTTCGCCTAAATGCGGTAATGGGCGAATCAAATTAATTTAATTTTATTTTTCTTAATTTATTAATTCAAACTTATTAAAACAAATGTCTTGTACAAACTGAAAAATAATATTATTTCAAATCATAAATGTGGACAATTCTGATCACAGAGCTCCCGTAAGCTCATCCACGTTGTTAAGGGATCTAACATACATTTTTCGCTTTAATATGGAACAAAGGTGTTTTATTGAGTCCAAATCTGGCGACTAGGGTAGACAATTTAAAATTTTGATGTCATGTACTGCAAATCAACGTCTGTTTATTTTTGCTGCGTTTAAGGTGTAATTCTGTCCCTATTCTAGTCAGGAAACGTATAAAGTTTTAAGTACTGATTTCTCGGAGAACGTTTATATTGTCTGTGGGCGTTATTTTGTCTCTGATGCAACGATCAACAACGCTGAGAAAGCAACGTTAAGCCCTTCAATGGATCACCACAAAATTTAACGTCCGAGAAATACTTCACTCTTGTAATCCAACACTTCTAACAATCCATGTCAACCTCCGTCCGTCTAACTCAATTTTTTTAAGTTTTTGTCTCTTCCGACCATGGTCGCACATGTCAAATTTTCCATCAGCGATTTTTCATAATTTTTTGTGAACCTAAACGTTTTTACACATTTTTTTATTTTGGATTTAAAAGTGCTTTTTAGCTTTTGTTGTGGCGTCAACTTTTAATTTATATCGTACGTTCAGTATTTCTTGCCTCAATTGCACAATTAAATCGTCTAGCTTCCAACAACCTGCTGTTGAAAGTTTTTTTAGCCGATCATGGGTTAAACTTTATATTTCGTTCGTTTTGCAGATGTTTTTAAATATTTTATTTCAAAATTAATCATTTTGCTTTGGACATTAATCTTACACGTTTTTTTTTTAATTTGAATTTGCATTGAATGGAGAACTCGTACTTTAGTGGAGTTATCGAAAAAAATTGTGTATACACCAGAGATCAGCAATGAGTATTCAAAAAGATGAGTAGATTCGAATCATATCCATATTTCCGATACTTATACGCATTCATACCTATTTTAATTTCATACTCATACTACTCATATTCAAAGTTTGAAGTACTCATCATACTCATACTTAACACTGACGCATGATGTTTTGATTTCTACTCTCACCGTGACTCAACATATACAAGAATACAAAATAAGTATGAATCGCTTACGAAAGACTACAACATTCACTTAGAAAGTTGTGTGTTTGCTCTGTTTGCTGGTCTGTGTTTTTTGCTTGTGTGTCTTTTTTCTTTTGTTCTAAATGCAACAATAACTAAGACCGTAAATTTTGATGAATGATTCGAATCACTCAATTTTTCAAAATTTATGAATCTGAATGAGTAGACGTATGAATTAAACATATTTCGAATGATAATGTGTTCGATGTCAACGTTGTACTCATACTCATTGCACCTTGTACTTATAAATCAATGCTGTAGTGAGTACGAATGAATCAGAATAGTTAAATTTCAATACTGTTGACTCACTCACACTCAAAATTTCATGAGTACTTATGAGTAGCGAAAAAGTGATTCATTGCTGATCTCTGGTACACACTTGACATGTATTGCCATGTGTATACATACAACAATGACACAGTTCCACATTGTTTTCGACAAGATTAATATTTTTTAATTCCTATAATGATAGCGATGGATAGCAATGATGATAATAAGCATCATCAAAAATGATGAATATTTTAATGACAAGTTGTTTTAATACTTTATGAACGAATCTTTGTAAATTTCTGATGGTTAATTTCAATGATATAAACAATAAACAATTATTTACTTAACGAAAGGTAAAATAAAACATTTAAAACTGTCAACTCGTATCCAACTCGTATACACACCATACACACATACATATGTACATACCATGTACATGTACATGGAATAATGAAAACAAGAACAAGAACAAAATTATTACTTCAATTGTAATTTTCACTTAACACACACACTAACAGAAAGAAAACAAAAACAAATACAAAAACAAAAAAAAAAGCCAACAATTGAATGGAATGAATATACGGAATTATGTTATGTATTGTATTGAAAATGTTGAAAAAAAAAGTTGAAATGAAAAACTATCAAATATGAAATGTTATTTTATATTGTAAATTAATATGCTAAAAATATAAATAATATTAAATAAATTCGAGTAAATGTATAAGAAAATAAATAAATTATTATATATTTGAAATTGTACTATACATACATACATACATACATACATCCATGCATATTATTATTATGATTATTATTATACGTTTCATAGGAATGCATACATACATACATACATATGTACGTACTGTTTCATTCGTACATTGCATGTAAAAATAAAATTAACTCGAATAGAATTAGATTTATGTACATTACAACAAATCATTTGTAATTTTCATTGTTTAATTGTTTTAACAAAACGAAACGAAACAAAACAATACAAATTAATCGTAACAATAATAATAATAATTATTCGAAATAAGTAAGAAACAAACAACAAAAAGAAAGAAAGAAAGAAAGAAAAAAGAAAACAAACGTTATAATAAAATTAATAAATTATGTCTTCCGATACAGTAATGACGTAAAAGAGTGTCACTAAAAATATATAAAAATATAGACTTAAGATTGTCATTTACATATATTGTATATATACATACATACATACATACATACATATACAAGTATAAGTTTTTGTTATTATTTTTACAATTTACAGCAACGCCAAAAACAAAATGATTTATTTAAAAAAAAAAACAAAATTTAATTAAAGGTACAACTATGGAAATTAAAATTATCATGATCAATTACTATACATTGCAGAACCTTTTCAGTCGAATTATATGTTTTTTATTTTTTTTATTTTTTATTTTATTTTACAAAAGATATCTTCCCAATTAACAAAATATTTCTCTTTTGCCTTTACTGAATTCAGTTTTGAATAACTAACAGGTAAATTGTAATAATATCTTACGAATGATTGAAATACGAGTACATACTAGACGTGTGCACAAAACATTTTACTAGCTTACCCTTCACTAAATCCAATACTGACTTGTTCTCTTTTCTGTTGCTCTTGGTTTTACGAATACACTGAAATGTGTATTTCTCTTTTATTCAAAGTGTACAACAGCACTTATTGATCTGTGAAGTAACGGAAATATGTTTGTGTTTGTAGGAGCATATTTCACTACTGAAACTAAATTTTCAGTATTGTCAAACGAATTTCTGTAGTGTTTACGTTTGAAAAATATGGCGTAACATAAGTGTTCCTATACCAGGGATTACCAATTCATGCACAATTGGCAGAGAGAATTCACACACCATTGCTTATGCTCTTTTATTTAGTCGTCGATCAGACTGCGACGAGTGCACGGTTGGCGAATGTTATGCCATTTTTTTCAAGTTTACACTCAAAAATTTTCGGCTCCGACAGCAAAACATTCGGACTTTCTTATTCATTTTTTTCTTTCTAATTTACTGCAAGAAAGAATGCACGTTGTGACACTATGAAGATTACAATATTTGTGTTGTACACTTCACACAACTGTCTTTTAAACTGTTGTACAATGGTTTTTGTGTGCACTTGTTTTTTGTATCTATCTTTGCTTCACTCTTTTTGTATTTGCTACTATAATCAATATTCGCTCATGAGAAAAATGCAATACTGTACACCTTTAAGCGTCTTGTGCACACGTTTAGTACATACATATTGGGATTATAAATTTTATAAAAAAAAATTAGTAGCAAAATACAGAAAAGCTAAAATAAATTAACAATAAGAATATAATATTGAACTACTGAAAATTGTAAGAGATTTCAGCAACCGATTACTCACTTTTTTTCTTTCTTTGTTAATAATCACGGATTCAAGTGTTGATCTGCATTTATATTGTTCATACTCAGAGTTCTTGCCAATTTAGGAATGTTTTGTAGTGGCTAAAATTGATTCTTGGCCGTCAACTTTCGAATCATTGTCCTCAATGCTACTGTTGGACATGTTGTTGCGTGTGTGCATTGTTATTACCATAAAAATTTTAAATACACCACTGCCACGCATTACTTTCGGGCAGTTTAAATTGGTAAGAATCCGAAAAAGATAAAATCGGCTTTTTAATGACATTCTTTAAGTTCTTACAGTATATATACATACATACATACATATGTACTAAACGATTGCAATTGTAAAACTAAGTGCTTTAAACGAAATCAAGATCAATCCAATGAAGAATTTTAATTTCCATAATTGTCGCTATTAATGTTTTCAATATAAAAAACTATTCAGAACAATATGTAATTAGTTTATCATATAATTGGCACATATATTGTAGTATACAGTGTATTTGTGTACATATGTACATACGTACTTGTATATGCATTCTAAATTTATTTTAAGTCTTTAAATATTTTTGTAAATTATAATTTTTTGTTTTATTTTTTTTATTATTATTATTAGGAAATTCAATAATGGAAATACAAATTTAATGGATTTGGTTTTTTTTTTTGTTTATGTTTTTAATAACACGAATTAAAGTTTAAACTAAAGAACAGAAATAAATTAAATAAAACGGACAATAAATGAAAACAACGAATCAATAAAATTTACGAGCCACCCACATATGACACCTAACAGATAGTCTGTATATGGTGGATTTAAATCTATTCGTAACTATGATTGTACTTTTTTGTATGTGGTGTGTGTGTTTTTTTTGTTTTTTTTTTTTTTTTTTGTTATTTGTATTTTAAACAAAATTTTTTATTATAATGTTTTTCTCTTTTCTCTTATTCATTTTTCGTTTTTTGTTTTTTGTTTTTTTTTTCTTTTTTTGTAAATTTTAATTTTATCACCAAAACACTGAGAGAAAAACGCTCCACACTCATATACAATTATGCATAAACTTTCTCCCTGTACTTACATTTGCTCTTAAAATGTTGCATGAGTGAATAGAATACGGATTCTATGATCAAATGATCGAATAAAATGGACAGTAGTTAACACATATGACTAAATAATTAGCACATATGCATACATACATACATACATACATTTTAAATTTAAACGTATGCATACTCATATTGTTAGCGTACAATTGCACTTTTCGTGTGCTACATGGTGGTGGTGGACTGCAAAACAATCAGAAACGTTTGACTACTAAACGTTTAAACTAGTGAACTAATTTTCATTAAGTAGATATTATATGGATGTTCCAATGAATGTATGTTTTACAAACTACGTACTTCAAACTATAGGTAATTTTAGAACTCGAACATTAGAGAAGAATGTAATTTATTTATTTTTTTTTTTTATTTTTAATATACTAGCACGGTGTTCATTGTACTTTCGAGTAAAAACTTAAAATTTCTTTATGCGCATGGTTAACAACCAATTAAACTACACATACATACATGATCACCGTAGTCTACGGAGTAGTGTATTGACTTGCTAGACAGAACTTTATATGCTCAACAATAACTTTTTGGAGGCGTATAGTAAAGGCTCTGGGAATAAAATAATTGCCATAAATAAGCTTCAGCATTTATTGAATTATTTTGAACAAACTCTGTCTTGGACAAACACTTCTGTCGAATTTAGACGCGCTCTCATAATTGAATCAGTTCACAAATTCACTTATCGGATACGTAAATTCTGTTTTAAGAGAATATACATGGACGGACATAAAAGCAATTACAGTTTTCTTCTTATTTAGAATACAATTATAAATTATACAATAATTATTACAATCTGAGTAACGTAGACTTTATGTTCAGTGTAGTTTAACACAACCGAAGACCATCACGCTAATTGTCTCGCACTCTACCCACAGGACGTCTAGGGCAACCAACTTATTTTTTATAGTACCAAGTCAATTCTAAATCAATTCGAAACGTATGGGGCTCAGTTAATACTTGCTAATTAAGAATGTAAAGCAAAGTCGAATGCTGAATTGTTGGAATTCCATAAAGTCGCCTTTGAGTAGTTACTGTGAATAATAGTTGGAATAATTAGGAGATCATCGCAAACCTTTTCGAGTGCAATATCGTAAGACATATCTGAAATACAACAAAATTTGGATGTAAATGTAGAGACATTATTTGATCATTCAAACCTAAGATAATACCGAATTTGTAAAACTAGATTGTGTTTTTGTCTAATATATCGTAAAGCTCATTAATAGAATAAAAACTTACCAAACTAGAGTTTTAGTTTTAGTTTTATGTATTGTACATACGCTCTCATTTTTATTTTATTAATTAAGTCTGGCTACAGATGTGCTCATAATATATGTGCATACATATGTATATCATTAATTTGAAATATTTTTGATCTATTTTTTACATATTTTTAATTAAGAATCATAATTATAAAAAAAAATAATATAAAATTAACCCAATTCAACAAAAGGCTTAAAGCGATAAATAATTAAAAAAAATATATTATGAGTACCATACATAATGAGACGAATTGATTGAAAATTCATATAAAAATGAGGAGTCGAAGTCGAGTTTTACAAAAATTAATTGATTTGAATTTGGAATAATTGAACACAATTTCACTAAACATTAGAAAGTTAGAAAAATTTCATCTTCTCATTTTCTGTTCATATCCGTATGTATGATTGGATATATTCCAGCAATTCGTAATGTTGTGTATGAGTACTATAAATTTGTGTGTATGATATTGCATACTCGTATACGGACATTTCATTATTAATATTCAGCATAATTTTGCCAGAGGATTATCAGTCAGTGAAATTAATTGCAACAATTTACAAATGAATACCTCAACAACAAAACAAAATGTTGCTACAAAAAAAAAGGGACCATGCTTCTGTTTGTGCATTTCTTCTCTTCTTCTTCTATTGTAATTTTTTCATTTCTTAAACATGTTGCCCTATAACGATAGAACGCAAACTTGTTCGCTTCAAATTCATTTATTAAGTTTATCAATACTATAAATACTGATCCATCTGATATGGCCTGGAAATAATATCATTTGTGAACATGTATTGGGTGTAATAATACTATAAAGACGGTACAATTTGTTGACTACATAGTTAAAACGATCACAACTAAATTATGCATCAATAGAGTCCAAGGTCTATTGGATGTCTTCTTACTTTTCTCGATACCTTAAAACAAGATTTGTAATACGAGGGTTTGCCGTTATCTTTGAGATAAAGAACGTATTCCAAAAATGAAAAAAAAAACGTTTTGAATTGTAAAATTAAAAGAAACTAATTCCCAACATCATATCCACTCGAATACAATCAAGAACCACAAGAACTTTAGGACAGGATACGTCGAAAATTTAGTATAATGGACCAATACTGAAGCCGAATTAAGTGTACCAAAAATCTTTACAAAAGCATAATCGGGTTTATGCGTTAAACATTTAGTGGGCCTTTGTAATTGGACAAAGCAATCCAATACGACATCTTGAGTCGAACATATAACCCCAAGGCTCTGGAATGACGATTAGCAGAAGCACAATAATTGCCTTCTACGAAGTGTTCGTGGGACAAGGGAATAAAAAAAAACTGTCGGCATAGTCCGGAGGAAATTACTTATTGAGTCCGTTTGCTCTTTAGCCAGTGCATAGTGGAATATAGTGATGATGATAGTGATGATACACACAGATAACCAAAGTTGTATCCTACTTCCAGAATTTTTAATATTCCTGGACGAAATCCACTTTTTTCACTTTCTTTTCAAAAAACTTAATCAAACAAAAGGTAAATCAACTCAACTTGTTGTTGACTGGAGCAGTAAATCTCTTTCTGATGAAAGATGTGAAAAACTCAAGTATTGGTAGTAACTTTCAATTTTAAGGATCCCATATGAATTTGGATCCATTATATTTGGCGAATTAAAAATGTCATATTCAACAGAATCCCGAAATCTGAGGTATTCCAGGAACTCCAAAGTATCAAATTTTATGCAATCAACGGCTATGTCAAGTCGTTTTTATTTTCTGCTATTTTAGCGATTTCTGATTAGGAATGGCGTTTTCATAGATGCTGGCGAAAAAACAGCAACTATTAATGGGTGAGATAACGGTTATAAGTGCTAGTTTAGAACGGAGTGATATCTAATGAAAATGGAGGCAAGTTTTTTAATATTTACACACACGCACAGGCATTCATACAATTTACCATCAGCAACAATAAAAGTAAATATTGATATCAACATTCGCACACACATGAATGTGGAAACTTACATAAACGCGCAATTATATACCGATACACAGCGTCTACTTAAGTTGGTCGTGAACAACGAAATTGTGTCGGGAACAGCAGCAGCAACACTGAAGGAATAAGTAATACGAAAGCATTGTACAGAACATCATACAGACTCGAACAGAACGAACAATTAAAAAAAATTGAAAAACACAAAACAAACAAAAGCAAATAATTATCGAAATAACCAAAAAAAAACAGAATACCAAAACAACAACAACAACAACAAAAAAACATATAGATAATTTTAAATAATAAAAATGAATGTATTTTCCATGTCCACATGTTGATACACAGCTAAACACACACACACACTTTCTCTCACAAAATCGTTCACATGAGTAAATACATTTACACTCTTTCGTTTTGTACAGTCGACTAGCATATCGGCGGCAAAAATGCTTAACGCTTTAATTAATATTACACAGTGCACAAATTTTTGCAATACAACTTTATGTTGAAGAAGTTTGCGATCATTTACGATAACTCGCTTAGACCAGGCTAGAATATGTAAAATAAAACGAATGTGAATTTCAAAGGCTATCTGAGTTTTAGGCAACGATATGCAAATATTATCTTCTCTGTAGATGTATGTATGAATGTATGCATGCATGTACTTTTTGTATGCGAACCAACAAATCCTTGCACTTACATATGTACCATCTACGTATGTATTTTTTGTTTTTTTTTTTTTTTTTTTAAAATTGTTTTTGCTGTTTTGATATGTGGGTACATTTAAACAATTACAATTTAATGTATGGAATAAATAATTTTTACAAATATTTCACTGCAGACAAAGTTTGCTTCTTCTTCTCTCTCTCTCTCTCTCTCTCTCTTTTTTTCTTTTTTTTTTTTTTTTGAATCGGAATCTCGAATGGATCTCCAGTTGATAGTACATTTGAACATTTCAGATAGAAATCGTGTAATAGCATGCATGCATAAATGAATTGCATTGTATATAAGTGCGTCGTATGTTCAGTGCGTTGAAAATCGTAAACAACTGCCAGCATGTGGCTTTGAAAATATTAAAAATCAATGATTAATAATGGATTATGCCTCAATGAGAGAACCGCACAATAAAATGTGCGTTAAGCTTACATTGTTTCCAATAGATTTTCGTAACATAAATGTTGGTGGATAAAATGGTACATCATTACAATAAGCCCACTACAATTAAACTGGTGTATATGAATGATTATTTAGAACTATTCCATAAATACTTACCATACATACTTACATACATACATATGGGAAAATTATATTATTTAGTGAGAAAAAGGAAACAATTCAGTACAGAATGTAAAAAATCAAAGACAATTTTAAATAGAATTTCCGATTGCTTTTAATTCGATGACAATTAGAATGACAAAACTACAGAAATACACAAACATTATCCATGTAACTGTTATGACATACATAGTAAAATTATTAATTCTAGAACTAGCACGCTGAAAAATCTATTTCTTAAGTATTTTTCATTATACTCAGCGTTGCGTTCTTAACGGTAATGACATTACAAATGATTCCAAGAAAAGCAGATTTTTAATTTATTTTCTCTTATCCAACAGTGTAAATTGCGTAAATTGTTTGTTAGAAAGTGATTTCGTTGATATCGGTTAACAATATCTATACGACGTAGGCAGACATTCGAAAATGAGTAAGTTTTCTTTAAATCATACTTGGATCGACAAGTTGAAGTGTCATCGAAAACGACACTCAAATGCTGTACTAGTGTACATCATTATGACAGACTCCTGTAGGGTATCGCTCCTCTTCAATCCTCACTTCTCAAATGACAAATTGCCATGCAAAAAATTTTCGGATCTCATGTGACCAAGACTCTACAAGGATATAGAAAGTGTTAGATAAACGTCTGTGTCTCGCCAATATTGATACTCCCCTTGTCCTTATAGTAACTAATATTGACGGTCAGTTGTGGTAGAGTTTAGTTTAACCAGGATTGTCAATTAGTTATCAGGTATTAGTAATCGCTATGCTTAGCACCCCGCGATTTTTTAATCCAATTCACTCTCTCTTATAATTTGAAGCTGGAATGCCGTAAAAGTCACTCCATATCACTTTATCTTTCTCGTATTTCAATTGGCTAAACAGATAGCATAGTTTCGAATGTCCTAGTCGACGTTGTCATTATCGCGATACTTTTGCCCAGGCAGCACATTCTTTGAATCTTTCTGATGCTGTGCTTCATAACCAACATGGCACTGTACTACTGCAGCATATGGTCTGCAATCCCAGAAAGTAAGTAGATCTCCATTTTGTACAAGTTCAGTTCATTTTATGTTAAGAACACTTTCCCTCTTTTACACAGTTGTCTAACATTCTTGCTCCTCGGAAATATAACACGGTCTTCCGTGAATTTTTTATCTGTTATTGTGGTTAGGTTACCGTGACGGTACAAGGTGGAAAGTAATATGCATAACTCTGATCTCCGGCAGTACATACTGTTGAGAGAATATTGTTGGCAGTCTCCGAATGGTCGGACAACCTATAACTGGTCTATCCAGTGTCATTGCAGTGTCTAGTGTCACTACATACTTACATATTTTGTATTCAAGAATCAAGCGAACGTCATGTAGTGTCGTTACAACTAATCGTTATACCGTTCATCTAGATGTGTTGTCTGCATCTGAGTCTGTCAAGGAGCCTGCCTCCTTGACGTCAGCCATCAGCTCCGTAGTCTTAAGGAAAACAGAAATTACACGAATCGAGTAAAAAGATGGAGGTTGCATAACTTTCTCATTCTTTAATAGTGAGAAGCTTTACCATATCTATGAAGATTATACCGGTGGAGTTTACGCCGTCAAAAGAAAATGCTCTTTAGTCGTTCTTATCTTTTTGTGTTTTAGTCTGATTATGGGCTTTAGATAGAAATTTCTTGTTCATAAAAGGCTCATGTATAATCTAATTATTGTGTTTTAAATACCATGCGTTCCAGTGTCCCATCGGTATTCTTTCGGCGGGCTCTGGTAAAGAGTATCTACCCTGTTGCTACAAATATTCCTTTGACACAAGGACTGATCAGTTCCATGTTCAACACGAAAACACCATCAAATATCTCCCAATTCCCTACATTTAGTTTTTTATTTAAGTTGTGTAAGACCGTGAGTGTGTTACTTTACTGCCACATTCTTTCCAGTTAACAGAGCTCCCTACAAGTATTAATAATTGATCTACTAAATAATGTAACATATGCATATAGGATCAATTTATTTATCTGTTGCTGACAGATTGCTTACATAAAAGATCTTATATTGTTAAACATACCGTAGTATAAAGTGAATCGTTAATTGAACATACGGAATACGAATATGAATACGACCAAAGATACAGAAAATGCATATAAAATGCATACACGCAACACAATGCGTACAACACAATCTTGTATAGAGTATGATTCCTCCTCCCAAATTTCGTTACATTGCTGCAACATGAACAACTTTAACAGAAGTAACATCTAAACAGCAATACTTACTCATGCAAATCGGCTGCAATAATTTCTACAATGCAACATGAACCCAACAACAGAAAACAACATTACAAAACAACACATATAACAATATTTAACAGAAGGGTTTGGAAAAAATGTTTTTCTTGTCGATTTTTTTTCTTTTTTTTTTTTTTTTTTGTTATCGTGAAACTACAACATCAGATACAATTTTGATGAAATAAAAGCATTATTGTTATTCAATTTAGCAGCTGCCAACTAATTAGAATTACAATTTGGGTTACGATTAAACAGAGTCTAGAAAATCTATTCTAAACAATAAACTAAAGACATAAAGATGTCAGATATACCAGACGGGCAGCATTCGGTCCGACAATGTACACAGACTAAGCGCCATATGAATGCTTTTGAATTATGTATGCCGGGGGTAGTGGAGAAATCCATACTCATGAAGCTAGTTGATCTCTGGAGAGATTTGTACAGTATTTGTTTTATGGAAATCGTTTAAATCTTATCTGATTAGTTTAAAAACGTCTTTATCTACAATTACGACATACCTACTCTATAGAGCTATCATCTTGTCCAATGGTAATGCATATAAAATATTTGCAGGACTATAAAATGGACATAATTCCATGATCATTGAATTGGATTATGTGCCAGTGCAAGACAATCGGTGGACCAAAGTTCACTAGTATTTTTTAACACTTAAAGATTTCCAATAAATTTTAGAATTCGCAACGGTGAAATAATGTTATCATTTCAAGTATCAAGTGTAATTTGCTTTCCATACGCATATGATAAACAGAAGGTAGCAAAACTCCATATGATTTGTTTCAATTTCAGTAAATACATCATTGTAAACAAATCTCATAGAGGATGTCATTCACTTCTGCCGTTAGCTATTAATTTCAGATTTCCCAAAAACTAACAATTTCCATTCCATTCCATTCCATTACTTCATTTTTTTACCTTTGACCACAACAATTTTGTTTAATTGAGTTCAGAAGACATCACGCACTTTCCATTTGAAATCTATGACCAATGGCATT
>QOCX01001048.1:0-12291 GCA_005959815.1 Sarcophaga bullata | reverse complement strand
AAGAGTTTAATAAGGAAACAGACTTTACTGGTCTATTAAAATTCTCTTCTGTTACACTATATCGAGTGTATGGTAGCCGGGTGACTGGTAATAATTAGAATCTAATTAGTAATGAATGAATAATAATTGAAAATAATTAATTAACTGTAATTATGAATTCATAAAATTAATAACAAAACTTAGATACACACATACTTACCTACCAGATGTATGTATGTATGTATTTATTTCAAGACATTTCTTTTTTCGCAAACGAAGCTGCAATGTTTTAGAAAATTCAAATTCAAATTTATCCATGTAGTATTACATCCACTATGTACTTTCACCCATTAATGTATGGAATTTGCATATTTTTACAAAAACTACTTTCTCTCTCTTTAATAGTACAATTTCCATTTGCATATTTGTACATACACATGTACTTATCATACATATGCATGCGAACAAACAGTGATGTGCAAAAAAAGTTTATACAAAATGTATATTTTTGATACGTTCATTTGATATTTGTTTTTTTTTTATCAATTTTAATATTTTATAATGATTACAAAAAAAAAAAATTAAAATGATTTAGCACGTTTGTAATCAAAATTTAATTTCTGGTTGATATTTTCTTAAAGGTTTTCTAAAAAAAAAAATTGAAATTTTCCTTTTGTTATCATATTATGCACAATACTGTACCTTATGTGCATATCTAACTGTTCTAACTGTATATGGTAGAGCAATAATAATGACAACAATAGATGCAGTCGTAAGGAAAATTCGTAGCATTTGTATTTGCACTTCTTACTGGTGCTGGAAATATTGCGGTTGTAATAAATATTCTCTGGTCAATTAATATCATGTTTCTATTTTGTGTGCAGACCGATAAATACATACATGCATACCTACGTACACATACACTCACAAACGCAGCAACAACAACAAAATAAAAATTAAATATCAGTAGATTGTAAATTACAACGGTATAGCTTCCCTTAATTATTGGATTCTAAAATATCAGCATCGATTTGCAATTGGCACCAACAACAACAACAAACAACAATAAATTTAATGAAAAATAAAAACCGATACAGAAAAGCCAAAAGACAATGCAAATAAAATGCTGGTTATTAAATAAAATCTAAAACAATTATTGTTGTTTCTTGTTACTCTTTGTTGATATTGATGGTTTTTTATTGTTGTTGTTATTGTCGTTGTGATTTTATGTGATTAACTTTAAATGAAATTTAAATACTCTCCTCAATACAACAAACTACACTGGATTGTATTCGTCTATTATAAATACATACAACATATGTACATATATGTATATATATTGTGTGTGTGTGTGTGTGCCGACGTGTGTATGTATACTATACGTAATGGTAAAATTTATGGAATGGAAAAATAATTTTTTTTTTTTGTTTTGATATTTTCGATTGTAAATATCATTCTAGAATTCCATAAATTTAAATAAGGATCATGGACAAAATATCTAAGAAGGAAAGAGAAAAATCAAAATAATTTTCATTTTTCCGATAATTTCAGTCGCCAGCTAAGTCAAGTACTTTTTAAAAGTAATTTTAATTTCCAATGAACAATAATAATAATAAAACAACCATCCACCCATCTATCCTCCTCCACAGCAGTTAAATTAAATTTGCTCATTAAGTTGTTCATTAAATTTCTCAAGTTAACCGCATGATACGCCTACTGTAGTACGTCCTAATCAGGATAGCAGTTCTATCTGCCCTTTTCTTAAAACAACGTCTTCTTTTAATATTTTTAGAAACGATAGGAACGAACTTTTAATCAAACAATATCTTTCGACAGGATACTCTCCCTATCCAGTAGAGACACAGTCCCAGTAGAGACACAATCAGACTGATTTCTTTCTAAAAACTTCTTCGACGTATCCAGGGTATAAAACTGGTTTGCCAAGCCTATTCCAAGATTTTGCTCATACTAAACTGGTTCACCAATAAGTGCTTATTTTGAGTGATACGATCAACAAAAAAAAATTACTTTTCGACTTGAATCTTCTTCCCTCCAGTCAAGATTACGACCTAGGTTTCTCACGTCACTTATGTTGTGTGTGTTAATTTTATACATGCGTGGCGGGACCTACAGGCTTAAAGTCGACTCCAAACGGACGGAACTTTGAGAAACTTTACATGGCACTTTCTCTCAGAGTTTTTCCTAAAAATCTACAGAGGGAAGTCGCCGAAGAAATATTTTTTCATATTTCATTTTCGATGTCTGACCTGGGATTTGAACCCTGGCCTTTCGTCCAACACTCTACCTACTAGACTACGGCGACTTCCTTAAAAATTAAATATCATCGCTTTATTTCAATTATTACAACTCTTTTGATCCAAATTACAACTACTTACTTTACATATGTACATATACAAATGTTTTTGTTTATCTGCATGTGTATATACACAAACCTATAAGACTTCATGAGAATTAAAATCAAAATTAATGTAAATAGTACTTTTACAATCTTTAATGTATCTTACAGTTTATGTTACTTAAACGTAATAATTAATTGATTTAATTGTTTTAAGTATTCTAAATGAATTCAAACAATTTTACTTCCGCAAATGTGATAGCATTTCGATTTAGATTTAAAATTTATTTAAACTTGGTTCTGAATGTTGGTTTTTAAAGTTGAAATATGTTCAATTTAAATTCAAAAATTATTGCAAATTTTTTAAAATACTTAAAAGGAAAATTTTATAATGAAATCAAATGAAACTGCAGTCGAATGTAGCATCAAGTGAACAGTATAGGAATAAATAGCTTCTTCTTCGTAATGAATCTCAAAACTTAAACCTTTAGTTAAATGTCGTTTACATTCATATTCAGTGGTTGCTATGTTCAGCCGTGCATCATCAAAAGTTAGTGTGATCAAGAAAACCTCATTGTGCAAAAGAGTTAATGAAAATATAATTAATCCTTCACTGCTTACAATATTAGTTTATTGGAGATTGTGTTGTCAAAGACAATCAATGTTTATATCAAAGACTTTTCTATCTGTTGATTATCATTTAAAAAATCACGACACCAAAGTATAGTTGCACCTTATAGTACAGACTTATCATGGAAAGGCATCTTTTCTTTGATAAAGTGACGTACATACTTAATCTAGAGTATTTTGTACTGCTACACAATAGTTATGAAAAAGATCCAATTAAGTTCCATTGTAGCTGAATATTTTCTCGTAAGCAAGATAACACAAAAGGCAGGGAATCTAAGTAATCACACACCTAGTTGTAATAAAATTGCGAATATTTTGAATATCAAATAAATTTCAGATTTTTGAACTCATTAAATATATTTAAAAACTATTGGCCAAGTTCTAGAGAGGACATCTCTGAACATTAACGGCTTTATTTATAACAACTGTTTATTGCATGCTTAAAGTATGCTGTAGTTACGAAGCCCGCTTTGTTTTTAATAACCGTGGGTATGATAAATTATAATTAAATTGGCATTTGAAATTACTCATACCACATAACAACTTTAACATTATAAGGCTAATGACTTATTGGAACGTACTTATCAATTGTTTTAATTAATTAATTTAATTAATAATTAAGAAGTTTTTTTTTTTATCTGATCTTTATCTCAAGTCATGAGACCAATGTTAAGTTACATACGCATATTTTGCAAATTGGTTTAAGCACACAAGAATTTTCTTTTTTATTTTCTTCAATAGAACAAAATAGAATTGCCTTCAAAATGACAATAATATTTTCAACAAATCTTAACATATTTAACTTGAATGAAGTAAAATAAAGTTTAATTTCATTTATAATATGTGCATTGCATTTGGATTAAAAATATAAAAGATTTTCATTTTATTTATTTGAATTTTTTACACGTCCACTAACAGTTTAAATTGAATTTTAATTGACTTTTAAGAAATTAAAATGAAAGGGAAAATATTAATTTATTTCATATATTTTTTATTAATTAAAAAAAAGAAATGGAAAAAAAATAATTATGAACATTCGACAGAATTAAAGTGTCATGAAATTTAAATTTCATTTTATTGCAGTTTTAAACTACGAAAGAATTACAAAGAGTTTAAGTGGCATGTAATTCAAAAGGTTATTGAGCCTGTTTTTGATTTCTATGAAGTAGACTCTACTAAATTTTGTTAATGGCATCATAAATATCTTATCAAACAATTCAGTAATTGCATAATTAGATAACTTTTATACAAAAAATATCGAAAAAAAAACAAATTTTATAATGTTAGTTTACTATGGTATTTACGGAACATGCAAGTGTCTATGTATGCGTATGAGTTTTGTCGACTCCAAGAGAATGTTCACAGTCATTCACTCTTATTAAGCTTTTACAAATCATATCGTATTTTTGAAAAGAGCCATATCCAGCATATACCACACATACAAATGCAAACATTTTATATTTAATTTAAAAAAAAAAAGTCAGTTTTTTTAATCTTTTTATTTTTTTGCATTTTTTATTGACTATTTTGTATGTGAAAACTTTCGTACATTATTTGTACGTTGTATATTATACAACAGCATGTGTATGTGAACATGTAAGGTTGATAAACTTATAAAATATTACACATATACATGGTAAATATATATACACATATACACAATCAGTATACATATGTATATAATATATTTAAGTTTTTATTATTTTTTATAATATTTGTATACAACAACAAAGTTCATTTAATTACACTGATAACGATTACATAAAATAATAATAATCCTAACACCAAACAGCAACGTAAAATAAGTAAATAAATAAACTAATAACAATAAAAATTGTTATTTGATTTAATTTTTATACTACATATTATTATTAATAAAAACTTTAGTTTTTTTTATTTTTATTTTTTTTTATAACAAATATAAACGATTACAAATGAAACGGATAAAAATGAAAAGTAAAATATTCGTAAATAAATAACGATAATGTCAAAAGTAAATACATTTACGGATCATAAACACACATACATACACAACAACCACACACACAGAAATTCAAAAAACAAAAACAAACAAAAAAAAAAAGAAATTCATAATAATAATAATAATTAATTATGTACATTCGTATAATATTTAAAACATTTTATATAAAAAAATAAAAAAATAAAAACAAAAAAAAACAAAGAAACAAAACAACAAAATCATAGAATATAAAGTGATAATAAGCAAATAAAAAAAACTTTTAAATTAAAATCGAATTGATAAACAAAAAAAAGAGAGAAATAAATAATTGAAAAGAATAATTAAAAATTTAAATAAAAAACAAACACAAATAAATGCGAAAAAAAAAAATCGAATACAAAAATGAGAAGAAAAAAACAAACAAAAAAATTCTTTAAAAAAAAAAATAAATAAATAAAAGAGAGATCAGATACACATAAACACACGTTTAACGTTAACTCGTAATGAAATACAGGACAATAAATTTAAAATATGCAAACAATGATAATATCGTACGTAATTATAATGAACAAAATATATATAATTAATAACAAATTTATATAATTAAACGTTTAATAAACCACTAACATTAATTATTTAACAATAAAGAATAAAAATGAATAAAATTGAATAAAATGAAAAATCGAAAATCGATGTATGTTACACACATACATACATACATTCATTAAGAAATCTCTTTCCACATCATATGGTAAGTATATTTCAAATTCTTAATGGGATAATTCTACTTATAAAAATATTACTTTAAAGAAGGCCAGTGCAAATATCTTCGATTCACACAATTCGACATTTGCAGATAGAAGTTTCCATACGCTATGAATTTTTCTTAATTTTTTTTCTTCTTCACTTTTACGTACGTATATATGGTATATGCTATATACGTTATATTAGTAAACAAACATCATATTTCTTCATCGTATAAAAAAAATGGAGAATTTTCCACTTCAAAATTATGATTTGCAGAAAGCATGAATTTTCTGTTTTCATTTGAAGAAAAATGCTAAAAATTCTCATCGAATGCTTGTCGTTGTATATTTAGATCTTGCTCCATCAAAAGTAACATGCAGGGAAGTTTTTCGACTGGTAAAAAAAAAAACGAAGAAACGAATAAATGAAGAACTTGAAAGACCATCAACAAAGATTGAAAAAACCAAATTGCGAAAATTTCGCTTTGAAAAAGAATTGTTAAATGTTTCACAACAAACAATTTTTGACCGTCTGGATAATCTTTTGTCTGGGAAAATGGTTGCCACATTAGATGATTGAAAACCGATAAACCACTTTGGGAATTTTGCTGCAGAGACACTATGGAAAATCAATTTGCATTGAATTGTTACTGCAATAAAAATTAGATTTATTTTCAAGATCCTAAACATTATAAATCAATCGGATTGATGCTGTGTGTCTGATGGTATCAGAAAAGATATACACCATGTCACGCGCCCCTAAATAGAATAAAATACTATGAACAGAAAGTTTCTTATTTTCCCATTAAAAATATAACGCGAATACATAAGAATCTTATTATTAAATTATTCTTTTCTGCTGCAATAGACTGCCGCTTTCCAGCTCTCAAATTCATCAAAGTGCCAAGAATCAGTCCTGAATTTTTCAACGTTTGAGCAGATTTATTGCGTTCGTACACTCATCATTCATGTGAGATATGAGTTGATATTGTTCGAATGCGGCAATTCCAATTACAATATTAATTGTTGTATTGTATTTCAGCTTTCAGTATTAACTTTTGACCTATTAATTCAAATTATTTTCTTTTGCAACCGTATACCATAGACCGTTCTCTCTGTTCTCTCTGAATATGTAACCTACAATTGTTCCAATGGCTCTAAAAAACATTCTCCTGCCTCAGACTATTTTGTAAAGAGTTCATTCACTATCAAGCTTCATATTAGTCTTGAGAGAAGTCCATCTTGTGTTTGAATTCTGGTTGTGCCGGTTTTTGTCATTTACTCCTCCATCCAGATGTCATAGATTTAATATCACTTCTAGTCTATGCCGTATATAGCTTCGTAAATAGTGAGAATAAATACAGTCTCTGTACCCTGAAAAAGCGCAAATATTTATCTTCTTAACGTCCTATGGCCCCTGACTGACTTTCATTAAATCATTAAAAGCTGTCTCAGTAAATTGATTGCCCTAGTTGATGTTGCTTAGGTTGCAGTAACAGTTTTTCAAGCACCCTATACCATATGTAGGCTTTCTACTGTGGACTAACTTCGCTTAGTCTAAAGGATATTGCATTTATAGTGTTCAGTTTTTCTACTTATGGAATGAATAGACAGCACCCAATAACTAAAGTATAGCGGTATATACATTACTATGGTAAAAGTTCCTCAAAGCTCCTGTATTTTTGGAATTGAAAGAAAATTACTTTCACGGCATAAATATAAGTAGCAACCCGTTTGTTTCCAATACCACAATTAATTGGTCAATCTTGCTGCCTGCTATTACCATCGTCAGCACTTATTATGACTTCACAGTAGAAGTTTTGTATTTTACATTTCACTATTTGTGCAGCTAACGTCCCACTTTCTTGATGGCATCATCATCCTGAATCTGTTCTACGCGATAGCTTTCTACATGATTATTACCACCGGCAAATGTTCACTTCGCTCATAGAAGTTGTTCTCACCTTTATTATTAAATTCCGTGCTGCCTCAAAAGGTTATCGAAATGCCTGCATTTTCATGTATAATCTCTGGAGCCATATCATTAAGCTGGATATGTAGGGTTTCCATTGTTATATTTGGGCACATTCTCCAATCGATCCGAACCATTTTTCCTAAATTGATTTTTTATTATTTTTTTCTTTATATTTGTTCCTTCTTTCCATTTGGGACTGAATGTTTGACCACGACACAGTCATACTTTAAATCTGAACAGTTTTCCTTAAGCCGGGTCGAGTAATACTTTAATCCAATTCATGAGCTAATCCTTAGCTGTGCCAGAGAGCATTACAGCCCATCAGTATAGCCTGCCGTACAAGCCATCATATTGTTACAAGATGATTACTTCGATTGTCATTTGGCTGATTTCTGCAGAATCGCACTGATGGTGCAAATTTCAAATCACGGTTTTGCCTCCAAAGTGTGAAATTTTTATCGACCTGAATAGCATGCTCGGTTTTTCTGTCGTATTAAGATTGGGTGTCATTCAGTCCATTATTTAACAACAAATCTTATCTCAATCCTTATCTCAACGACCGCTTCTTTTCCACAAATCTTTTGTTCTTTTAGTAGAATTCGTGTAATGAGCGCTGATCATATCAAATTCATCTTCGGTGCTACTAATTTCGTCCACTGATTCCATTTTTATGTCCTTACTAATTCCAATTTTTCCGCTTAAGAGAATATCAAGAATCCTTCTGTTTCGATTTTGCTTATCAGTGTTCTTAATAGAGAAACAAACAATTTTCATACGATTTCACCAGAGAAGCTATAGTGTTCAGACTGAGGGATCTACCATCTGATATATACCGAACTAACCTCATACCTCGGGAAAAAAGTTACAGTGAATGCAAAGCATATTATAATAAGTAATAATGGCGCCTCTGATGCGCCGTTCTATTTGAAGGAAAGAATTGGATGGCGCTTCGCAGACGCCGTTCGGGTGCAAATTGTTAGAATTGATCACACATTTCATGTGCCGAAACTGCGTTATCGTTTTGGTAAAAATATTGAGTGAAATTAACTGAAATTGGCTATTTTATAAATATGATTATTATATTGAAATGCCTGGAGCTGTATTACTGCTCTTTGTTATTAATTTACGCGTAATTATGTGTTTTTAAAAATTAGACTAACAATTGATAGCTTTTCACAATTCTAACTAAAATAATTTCGTTTCATTCGAAAAAAAAAAACAAAAAAAATCAAATACATGTGGCAGCCCGACCTAAAATAACAGCGGTTTATAGAATAGAAAGCGAACAGATCTAGCAAACGATCCGGCAAATTCAACTTTTACTTTTTTCTTCTGCTTGACCGACACACCAGTTTTTCCAATTTGAATATTATTTAATTATTAAAATAAAATCGTTTCCTTACACTCCATAAAACTTCATATCTTGCTAGCTTATTTGTATGCTCGAAGATCTGAAACGTAAATGCAAAATCACAAAACCAAATAACAAAACTGCTTCAAATGGAAAACGTCTTTCATAATTATTTCATATTTATCAATTTTTTACAACAAACTTGTACGTTTTAGTATAAAAATGTATAAAAAAGATGAAAGGCCCAGGGTTCGAATCCCGGTCAGACATCTAAAACGAAATATGAAAAATATTTCTTCGGTGACAACCTCCCAGTCAGATTTCTGGCAAAATCTCTGAGAGTAAATGAAACTTGCCATGAAAAGTTTCTCCGAAAAAATCTGTCGTTCGGAGTCGACTTTAAACCGTTGGTTCCACACTCATCGTATACAAATTAACACACGCAACATAAGTGGTGTGAGAAACTAGGCTTGTAATCCTGACTGAAGGGTTGTAATGGCCAATTAATGTATGTTATGTATGATTTTATTCATTCATGTAATGTTCAAAGTAAAATGGCTGTAAACATCAGCAAATGATTCCAAACCGGCAGCCATTTAGTTGACCGGTTCAAAATCACAAAATTTGGAAAAAGTTTGTGTTCAGAACTGTCTTGTATTTTCATATCACAAAAAGTGATTTTCATGCCTGTTTAAGACGACTAAAACTAAGGTTTGACATGTTTCGAGTGTTGAAATGTGACTGGTTATGCAAAAATGTTATTGTCTGCTGACCTGTGTCGTGAACACTTTTAAATACAAATAACAAAGCCTGATAGTTCTACAAACACTCCTATATAGTGAAATTGTTGGAAGTGTTCTCGGTAAATTGTATACAATTTTCAGTCCCTTATTTTTGAAGAATAACAGCATGAACACAAGCTAAAAAATGTAAATGTGGGCGTATCAAATCATTATAAATCATTGGCTTACCTTTCACACTCAGCTTATTTTTAAACTCATATAATATCCCTATATCAGGACCTATCTTACTCTTCACCTCATTGATGAGAAGTCCCTGGGATAAGTTACTATGTAACGTAATTCCTAAATATTTATTTATCGTAATAGAGTACCGATCGCATGAACAAAAACGTTATTAATTCATTACAGAACTGGCATGTGGTCGAAAACGAATTAATCCGTTCTTTTCAAATTAAATTCAAACGAGTAAATTTCCAAATTAATAGAGACGCATATCTCATCAATATGTGTTTTAAGAAGGAGATCATTGTTTAAATGGTAGAAACCAACATATACTCAAGCGGCAAACATATACAGTCTACCGTGAGATTCAACATTTTCCAAGCACTGAAGTAATATTGGACAGCAATAAAAGACTAGTCCACTCGCCAAGGAGAGCTTTTGCAATGTCCAATTGTACATACTGTTTCCTGTTAATGAAATAGTCCTCGAACACCCGTAAAATCTCCAGTTCTCCTGAGACATTATTGTCATGATAGAACAAGATCAAAATGGCCTTTGAGAATGGTCAAAAAACATACCTACCCTCTCCATGTTTCCCTCCAATCCAGACATGTGCAGCATGACTTACCTACATTCAAGATAGTGGCTGTTGAAGTACTTAATGCCAGTTCAAAATCCAAATTGGTATTTATAATAAATGTCATTGTCTCCTCCAGATAAACGCGCAGAGCTTATTATACAAAAGTTTCTCAAAAATTTTATCCAAAGTAAAAAGCACAGCATTGGGCCTATATTTATAAAAAGTAGATGCCTGAGTAGTTTTCGGAACGGGCACTATTATGACAATAATAGTTGATATTTGATCAAAACATTCTCTTACAAATATTAGAGATATGTTATCAAATCCTGGGGATTTATTTTCCTCCATATTACACATATTATTATGAACATCATCTACATTAATGATATTAAAATAAAAACGACTACGCGATGCTGTAAGTGTTCTCAAAGAGTTAAAAGAGGTCCCAGGTAAAATATCAATCTTCTGTTTGAGTTCCCTTCGGACCGGAATAAAATAATTATTCAAACAATCCACTTTGATTCGATCATCTGCAATAATTCTCATTTGTGAATCACTAAGTTTTCTGATCGATCAAGTATATTGTTGAGAAATTTCCAACACTTACTTTGATAATTTCCAGCCTTATACAATCAGCATAATAATTTTCCCAATATCTTCTAAGAGCCACTTTAGTAACCCTAATTAATTTATTAAAACTTCCCATTATTTCTCAATCTACGTCTTTACCTCAATAGTCTATGTTTAAATGATATTAACTTCTGAAGCTATCCATTTATCCATGGAGTTAATTCAAACTGCAACGGCCTACTCTACTTTGTAGCGATCGTTGAGTTGCTAACAGCTGTTTCAATACAAGATATCAATGTATTTGTCAAATCAGATGCATCAAAGTCTGAATAATTACAGGGTAAATTATCCCTCAGATAGTCCTTAGCCCTATCGTAATCACAGTAAGTCCTCAATATTTCAATATATCTTTCACTTTTAAAGCTACTCTTCAATTTACATGAAAGTATATTATGATCAGAAAGAGTACACTCAGCAGAATCGATGTAGCCTCTCAGACAAATTGCTAAAAAATATAATTTAAGCATGTTCCACTTCCAGGTCTTGTGATAAGATCATGAGCACATCCACAATCATAGTTCTGGAATAGCGAGATTAGGTCAGTAGATGGAGAACCTTTTAGAAGATCAATATTTGAGTCATGAGCTAAGTCGTCCAACAAAACGTCAAGTAAATTTATAAAATTTGCAAAGATTTAGATTCTATTTTGAAGTTACTTAAGGTAATAGCCAAAAACTCTTGCAACATTTACCACCAAACCCATCTTCCCTACATGAATGAACACTAGCAAACCCAAATAGCCCATAAACTCGTACAATATCCTTTCTGATTCAAGTTTCCTGAATAGCTAGTATATCGGCCAGTTTTGGAAATTGATCTAAGAGCAATTTAAATTTATTAAATTTTCCTATGGAAGGAACACTTCTTACGTTAATTCTAATAATATTTAAAAAACTACAATTCAGAATATTAATATTATTTTTAAAATTTGAAAAACTATTAAAATATTGATTTTTAATCATAGGGAAACAACAAAAAGGTTATTAAACAATTCAATTAACAAAAAATATTATTTCTAAATTTGTTCGTAATATATGCGGAGCTTCATCTTCATAATCACCTTAACTATGATCCTCATTTTCAGCTTGTCTTGATTGGCCCATGGATCATCTTTTATCC
>QOCX01001047.1:0-52085 GCA_005959815.1 Sarcophaga bullata | reverse complement strand
GAATTTTGAGTATCCATTCAGTCTCTTGAAAAGCTGCATCGAATAATCGAGAAGGGACATTTTACAATAATATTCAATCTTCGAAGACCACAATGTATGTCCCAGATGCCTTTCGCAGGTCTAAAATTCGCTATGTATCTTCAGTTCAGGAATTTTTTCAGTCACATGATTTCTCGAATAGTATCGAGTTCTCTATTCTCTTCAGCGTCTCAGCTCCGTGTAAAGCTAAACTCTAACTTCAGGTTTCACGGTAGTAACGTCCACTGCCGCACACACATCTTTTAGGAACCTAATAAGGCAAAGTACTTTTTGTATAGTGTCAGCTCTAGTGGAATCAGACACCTTGTACTAATGGCTAAAATATGTTGACTGAACGCCTTGATACCTATAACTGACAGTTATTCGGGACGAGAAAAGCTCTAGTAATTGACTGGGACCGATTTCCTGTCCACCTCATCTTCACCCTCAGTAAAGGAACCAATTGTTAAAATTTTTATCCTTGTTTCACCAAATCATCAGAGTTCTACGATAACTTTTTTCAATATCTTGCAGTGATGGGTATAGCGTGTGCTGCGAACTCGAAAATCGGACTCTACATCTTAGAATACTACCAATTCCTTCTTGAACTGCTGCGCCACACTACCAGGGTAACGTTCGTATAAGCGACAAATGCGAGTAAGTTCATTAACATGTAGCTGCACAAATACTACCCGAAGTTTGGTAGTTGTACTCTGAGGATGCAAAACACATTGATGTGGAATAAAATAGTGCAGAGTATCAAGAAATTTGTCCAAAAGTGACATATGATGCAAGTTGAAGTACTCCTTCATGAAATCATGATACATCTGCCTCGACGTATCATCTTTGGAAAGTCTTCGTTCCAAAGAGAGATATCGTAGTTTGGCAGTTTTAAACGAAGATCCTAATAATTTAGGATCAGACTTAAAAGGTAAGGAAACCTCAAATTTCCCGATTCAAGACGTCGTGCTGAAGTCTTTAATTCGTTCTCACATTTTTTATGCTCCTCAGAATAAATTTCAGTTGATTCGGATGGAAGTTCTTCTAACTCCCAAAATTTTCGAACGATCGAATCAACATTGTTCTCGTCTTCTATTGCAGTATTTATATGAAATACTTTAGAATTACAAGAGTCGTTTGAGTGATTGTATCTTCCAGTAGAAATCCAACGAAGCGAAGTCTTTTGAAGAACTGGAAGACTCGGGCCCAATTTGATTTGGCCAACACACATTTGGCCGATGCCATTTAACTTCAATCTGCCTATTTCTTTTTTCAGACGCAGTAGTTGAGCTATTCATAGTGAAAGACAACCTAATTTTAATATTTACCCCAAGGCCGTAAAAGAATTCGATGACGTCTATGACCGAGAACTACTTCTTACTCTTACCACAGCCGTCGCCAGAATTATGCGTTCTGACGCCGAATAGTTCACAGAAGCGTGAGAAGTTGAGGGCTGTTCGGTGTAGTTTATCGAGTCATTGTTAGAACTTATATTGTATCGTCACTTAGAAGATGAACACCTTGCAACTGTGTGTCCCTTTTTCAAACAGTTTATACATGCTGGCACAGATTTGATGAAATCAAATCGTTTGGATATAGGTTTAGCAGTGAAAGGAGGACAATTGCCAATTATGTGTTGCGTCGATTTGCAAAATAGGCATTTGTCAACAGATTGTTTTGTTATTTGTTTCGTACAATTTAGTGATGTTTTATTGTTTCTAAAGTTGAAATGTTCATTTTTAGGTTTGTTAACTCTCGGAGAGAAATAGAACTAGAAGACTCATCAGCAGAAATGTGCTGGCAACGTCTATTCAAGGCCACTTCACAATCTGACCACAGTGGGAGCTTCTTGAAATTAAGCTGTTCTCACTTCGATTTGGTGATAGGATTTACCTTCGACATCACCAAATGTATTAAAATAGCATTCGTTATTTTCCTGTCGCAAAGCAACAGCCGAAGGCTTAGTAATTTCGGGCAAATCAAAAAGTTTTGCAATATTATCGAAAAATATCAAGCATTCGTTGTTAATGCTTTAGGGTAATCTGAAAGTTCTTCACCGTCCCCAAGGCAGATTGCGGCAAGCATGAGATTAAATTGTTGAACTTTTCAATATCAATATATCGTTGTTGAACAAGGTTCTCAAATAAGCTCATGAAGTTCTTATAATCAGCATATTTACATTTAGGGAGCGTCATATTCGGGAGTCTTGAGTGGTGAGCTTGTACGCTGAATGAAGTTTCAGGTACATTCAGTTGCCTATTCTTGGCCAACAGACAACAAACTTTTTGTGGTCACACAAAGATCGGCTCTATCGTCATTATCGGGATCCAAATTGTCCACTTCTGACTGGAGCTTAGTCAATATATGTTCTTAAAATATCCAATCGACGTTCGAGCTCCATAGGATTAAATGAAATAGTCCTATCAACAATGGATTGTCGAATTCTGTCGATGTTCTTGACGACCTTCGCTTTTTTCGCGAGTAACTTTTCCAAGCATTCTGCTCTGGAAGGTGAATCTTGGCGTTTAGAGCCTCGACTAGTCATTGTGATTTTTGTTTATTTGAAAATTCCTCAAAACAAGAATTTAAAATTGACCAAAGTAAATTATTGGACAAGGTATATTTGAATAGATTAATAATTTTGGACAAAAGAATTTGTTTGATATTCTTTGGACACCCGAAATTCGAAATTTCCGATTCTAATTTATACGTTTCGTTAATTGAGTCAAGAATAACTTACTTGATCATCAGAAATGAAAATAACCGTTTTACACACAGCTTCGATATAATAAATATGTAATTTACCGAGTAAATCGCTCAATAATGATTTATTATAATAAAACAAATTAAATTTCGATGTGACTACAATGTATTATAATAAAATAACAATTACCGATAAATAAACGAATTTCGAAACCTCAGTGTGGACACAATATTTTTATCGAATTTTAATTTTGTTACTAAGTGTTAACAAGTCACACTGTACGCAGCTGTAGTATGTAATATTATATACAGTAGCAATAGAACGCGTGAACGGAAACTCGAATCGAAAAATATACGAAAATATAATAAAAGAAAGATAAAAAGAAGCACCACAAATGATATGCTGAATGTCTCAATGAATAGTACAAGCGGAATTGTTAGTGTACAATAATAATATTAACAATTCGCGAATATATGTACATTCATACATAAAAAATATTGGCCATGATACCCTTCAGTCAGGATTACGGCCTAGCTTCTCACCACACTTATGTTGTATACGTTATTTTATACATAATGTTCCGCCACTGCAGTTTAAATCGATTCCGAACGACAGATTTTTGAGAAACTTTTCATGGGCAATTTATTTACTCTCAGAGTTTTTTTGCCAGATAGAAAAGAAGATAGAAAATATTTTTATAATCAATAGAATTATATAATAATAAAATATAAGAGAGAATTATATATAAAGATATAAATATATATATTAAATTATTCACTCATGATTTTTATTATAATTTTAATTATATATATATTTATATAATATCAAAATTATGAAATATATATGTATCAAAAGCGGGAAATTTGGTATTTTTTAACTATAAATTGAACATAAATTATCAATTAATTATTTTGCTTTTACGATATTTTCACTTGTCCTGCTCCGGGCGCCAAAATGTTTAATCCTGCTTATATTTTTGTGAATTTGTTAGTAACGAAATATTATAATTTAACTAGCAATTTGACGGTGGATACGAGAAAGAGACCATTTGTAGAGATGGTGAAGAACCGTGTTTGATGTTTCGATATTCAATAACTTTTATATTCAATGATAATTTTTTAATCCTATTTATGTTTTACTTAATTCTACAGTTAACAGTTTAAAGGGAATTCAGCAATCTATTTATGTATTTAATGATCTTATTCTATATATTTAATAATCTTATTCTATTCAATAACCTTAGATCTACTTAACAATAGGGTGATACTAATTTGTAGTTACAATTCAATTATTATTTAGTTCAAGTTAATTCAAAATATTTACAAGATATAAAATAACATTCTGTAGTTATGGCGCAACACTCATAATTATTTCAGGTTCTGCTCTCAAGCGATTTTGGCTAGACATACGATTTGGGTGTCCTGCCTCTACGAAATTGGTTAGAATTAGGTCTAGAGTACCTTACCTGTTGAATATGTCCTACGGGGTAATTGTTATATTTCCTATGTCATTTTGGAATCTGTGTCGCCCGGAGTTATTACCCTTTTTGATTATTTTTACTGAAGCTATTTTGTTTATAAAAATTAGGATTCTGCATACTTCTATACTGATACTGTCGATTATTTCTTTCCTGATACTGATTATTACAAGTCCTATTTTGATTATTATTATAGTTTTGCTTAATGTGACTTCTATATTTTTCTCCTTTCTCTCTTATTTATATTCTGATCCTCTGCAAGTGTCTCCGAACCGTCTCCTTGTCAAAATTCTAAGAATATCATTCAAGTTCTTTTTATCATATATTTTGTCTACTAGTATCCCTTGTGTCATTTCCTTAACAGTATTTACTAACAAACTGTCCACGTTAGTCAGGTCAATATAGTGGTCATTTCGATAATACACTGTTAACTCATCTGCTTTATACTTAATGTTTTGTATCTCTATAACTAACTCACTCCCGTATTTACTCTAATGGTGTTTTCTTTTGTACCAAAAATGTGGATTTCGTGCAAATGTTTCGCACCCTAAACGGGTAGTATGTTTTATTCTAAATAATTCGCACTTGCCAATGGTGGAATTGCATTTTATGCACTGTATAAATCGAGAGTGCAGAAAATACCCTGTAAAGCGGATGTCTTTTGTTTATTTATAGGGCTACCAGATGAAATTTAAGAAAAGTCGCCTGGTATCGTTATCTAATTTTTAAGTTAATTTTTTAATTTTTTTATGGAGTAAACTTAAGGAAACATTACATTGTTAAAGCTACATGGTCAGTAAGATTAAAAAGTTGCATTCAGTGTTAAAAAATTTTTTTGGTTATAAAAAAGTGCTCAGAAAATGAAGTGGAAGAGTTAACAATATGGCAAACCTTTTCTGTATTTATATATTTTATTGAAAACAAATCAAAAATACAACAAAAGTGGTAACCACAGGGCATTCCCTTTTTAATATTTGTGTTAAGTTCTCAAATAAAAAATTACATTATAACAAGGTTGGTCAGCATTTTTTAATGCGCTTTGTAACATGGTGACATTTTCTTTGTACAAAAGGAAACACCATTAGCACACTATAAAAATTTTTCAGTATTTTGTGCCATTAGGTTGGCAGTCATTTTATATCACAAAATACACAGAAGGAAGTGTTAAAAAAGGGGAAATTTGGAATATTTTTTAATTTCTTCACTGAAAATTTTAAAAATTCCTTAATGTTTAAATATTAATGGAAATGTGGGTGATTTTCGGTCACAATGAATATATTTTTTTGTGCAAAAGGTAATTAAGAAGCTAAATATTACAGGATCAAAATAAGACATACTGCTCATAAAAAATTTTCTTTCTGAAATTTACCAATATTTTTTAATTTTTTCATTATTATTATTAGTTCTATTATTATTTATTAGTAGTTTCACACAAAAATTACATCTTTTATTAACACGCGCCAATATAAAAAACCCACCCAAAAAGCTAAAAAAACATAAATAAAGAAAACAGAGAAAATGAGAGAGATACAGAAATACTTTTTTTGGTAATATTTGCTATGCCTTTCACACTTCGCCAGTAACTGTCAAATTCCGTTTCCTTGCTGGTTTATACTGTGTTTTATATATATGGTGTGGTTCAGCATTCAGCCTGTATCGTAATTTTAGAATCTAATTTATAATCCTCCAATCATCTGGTGCGGGAAAGTTGATGTTGACATCCTTCGCTTGTCCCTGAATTGTTTTGTAATTATACTTCTTACTGCTTCTTTTCTTGATTGATGGTCGACAGCAAATATTCTGTACCACAGAAAAAGCTATTTGTAGTTACGTTCCACTTCCAGTAAAGACAGGTACATGATTTATAGCATTCATTATATTTTGTCTGGAGTTGTTGTACGATGTTAGTTGATTTTGATCTTGCTGTTGTTGTGGTTGTTGAAATTGTTGTTGTTGCGGTTATTGAAATTGTTGTTGTAACTCCAAGTATGTACTTCTAATTGTTGATCCTTTCTGGCGATTTCCTCCATTAAGTTCACCGAGGACATTTCTTGAGTCTGTTCTTCCATCCTTCGGTATTTATCGAAATCCCGTTGTCTTTTTTAAATACACCTTGAATTAATTTTTTTCCTTTCTGGTCCTGGTCACTTTTTTTCTTATTGGATATAAGTGCAGAATTCTTTTTTTGTTTTTTACTGTCACCGTTTTTTTAGTACTTATCGCTTAAAGTGCAGCATTCTTAGAATTATTTTCACTGACATTGTTTAAAAAAAGAAAGGATTTTTTTCGTTCGATTACTGGATCCTTTTTACGCTTTTAAAGGATACTACCGACTGCGCTACTTAAAAAATAATTTTATTTTTTATTTAAAAAAATCAATTTTAATTTATTCAAAGGTGGAAGAACTTAAGACTACTTTAATCTTTGATTTATTCGTATTCATATTATTATTATATGCTGATTTCACATATTCTAAAATTATTAATTAATTGCTGATTTTTTAATATTGTTAAAGTAAATGAACTTTTCAGGAAATGCAAGTCGTCAATAAAAAGTAGGTTAACAAGTTCAAGTATTGCAAAAGTAGCAGTTAGATAAAATAAAGTTCATTTACTTATTTTATTTAAAAAGTCATCAATTATTTCTGTGTTACTTTTATATGTAACTGAAATAGTTGAAACCGTGGACCTGTCTCCATCGAATTTGATCATATGTGTGGACAGCCAAGCAGAAATGAAACAACGAAGTTAGTTAAAACCTACCACTAACGGATCATGACAAGGGCTTTCCTCACACTAAATAGCACAATGGGCCCTATGGCCACCGAGTGAACTTGCCTGTAAATGGCATGCTACCCACGAACCTAACCTTCCCACAATTGTTTTGCTGACTTTTACAGTTTGTATAAGCGGAATAGATTAATAGATTTAATAGATTTAATAGAATTAATAGTGTAAACATATGACATTTTTTAGACAAACTCCGATTGATACCTTCAAACTATTTTGGACCTTTACATACTGCTGGATCACAAACTTAATTTTCGTTGTAAGATTTCAATAAAAATAAAAATGCTTCATAAAATGCTGGTCTAAGAAACTTCTTGATTCGTATTTAACAAAATTATTTTTTTAATGAAAGCTACTATGCAATAGGCTCATCTAAAAGTAATGCAGTATTAAAGAAAAAGGTAACTAATATCAGCATTGTGAAGTTTCTTTTTGCTGTTTATAATTATATTTTGTGTTTTTAATATGTACTTAATCAGTAAGGATATTATAATCTATTAACGTAAATAAAACAAATAAACGGCGAACAGAATTTGAATTAAGCCTATCAAAATTCCATCTGACGTGTTCCATCTGGGTGTATACGCCCGAAGACTGGAAATACCTTATAATGACTTCTTATAATGAAGCTGCAACGAAGAGGAAGAAGAGACCATAGAACATCTTCTCTTTCATCGTCTTCCGCTTGGGAACATAAGAAGATTCTTGGGTACCCAGATTTTAGTGACAAAAATTGTCAAGAAAAAGGCAATTTGAAAAACTTCATACTTCATAACACTATCGGAATGGTTAAAAAGTGCCAACAAATAGCTGTAATTATATGACTGTATTTTTAATATTTTTATTTATTTATTAATATATTTTCAATATGTAATTAAAAATTGTAAATTGTTACAACATTTAAATAACAGAATGCTAAATTTTGTTTTATTTATTGCAGCATGTTTTTAATAATTGCAAAACAAATTTTAATTTAAAAAAATTATATCAATAAGGCAGTGGAAGATATCTGTCATTAAATTTACTTACATATAAAATAAACAATTTCTTGAACCCACAGGAAATCAAGGTTTTAAAACGTAAAAAGATAACAATGTCATTGAATAAATCTGACTAGTGTTAATGGTTAATTTTTAATATTTTTCCTGTATTGCTGCAATAGGACATCAATATCTCATAGCTGCTCCTTATTTAATAAAGGTCACGTTCGTAAATGCAGTAGTTGTGCAACACTGCAGGATAATAAAAATAAAATGTTCACAAATGCAATACTTGGCAGTACTGACTTGCGTCAAACGTTTATTTTTTTGTAGAGAAATGGTAATGCTGTCGCAAATTGTTGCAAATATAGCAACAATTTGATTTCAGTTGCAATAGTTTGCGGTAAACCATTTTTCGACAATATTGTAGTTTCGTGAAATAATAGCTAATAAACAAAAGAAAATTTTGCTTTACTTCCAGAAAAATGGAAAGGAATAAAATTTAACCGATATTGTTATAGAAAATTTTAATTATTTATAATTAATTTTTTCCTTATTCTTTTTTAATATAATTTAATAGAAACCTGTCAGGTCCAACATCTAAATTTTCAATAATATTTGTTATTAATTTTGAGAACTTTTTTAATTTTTGCAAAACGTTCTAAAAAGCAAATTATGTTATTGTGCAGTAGCAAAGAATCAGCAACAGCTGATCACGCATTAGCAACAAAACTTGGCATAACTGCCGCAGTGGTGCACAAATTTGCTGAATTTACGAACGCACCCAAATTTATGGGAAAGTTCCGCTTTTTCTACATTTTACCAAAATGTCAAATCACTCGCGCTGCGAACTGGCAACCAGAAGATTGTAGCTGCCGAAAAATTTTATTTTTGAAAGTAAAATTTTCTATATTGCTAATTTATACAATTTTTGATAATTTATAACTTAACTGCAGCTCGGTTATTCTCCATCATCAAACCATAAATTTTGGCTCCAAGTAAAACAACGGAGAGCTAGTTGCATGAGAGAGACGCTATGTTGGTGAACGTACAATATAGTTGAATTCGATAAGACAATGACATCAAAAAAAAAACTTAGAGAATTCAAAAGTTAAACTGCAGAAATAAGGCAAATTCCGTTTTTTTTTCATTTACCCATTAAGCAATTCTGTTAATAATGACAAAAATATTGATCATTCTCCTTGAAATGAATGAGGATCTATTAAAAATATACAAATGTTCACAAAAATTAAAAAAAAAATAAAAAATAAAAAAAAACAACAAAGAGCTAATGGAAATAATACTTTTTATAAACCCTTATTAAAAATTATGTTATGAATGTAAACATTAACACGAATTTATGTAAAAAAGTTCTCAGCAATTTGTATCAGATATAAGAGACTTTAAATACACTCAAAGACCTTAATGTTTAAAGAATTGTAATGGCTTAAAAAATAATAATAATGGGTACTTACTTACGTAGAATTTTTAATATTTGAAAAATCCTTTTAAAAGTTTTTTTTTTTTGACAGAATATATGTATAATATGCTCTCCTTAAACACCACGAGTTACATTAAATTACATTAAATTTACGTTGATTTTAATCTATTTACTAGTAATTTTAAAGGGTATGATAGATATACACATATAATATATATAAATAACTTTTGTTTACATTTAAATTTTTTGAAAATTTATATTTGTTTTTACATTTTATACAAAAGTAAATAAGACAACAATGATTGCTATTTGTAAGAATTAATGATTCTTCGTTTTATTACGCTCTACATAATTGTTATGAATTGGTGACGTCTCCGCTGATTTTAAAGACATTTTGCAAACAATTTGATACATATTCGAGAATACTTGTATGACAAAGTAAACTGAACATAAATAACTACAAATAATAATTGTTAGGAACAAATCGAACACTGCAGGCTTGACACGATAAACATTGAGGGTTGCGTCAGAACCTTCATATAACATAAAATCTGGTTCGCGGGCATCAGGCTTCTCGTAAATAATTTTAACGTTTTTAAGGTACTTTTCAAAGGCATTTTTTAAATCGTTGTTTTGTAAAGCTGATTTCAAATTTAAATACGATTTGATGAGTTTATTGGAAATTTGCTGGTTTAAAATAGTTGGTAAAGGTATAAATTCATATTATTCGATAAAATAAATGATGTTTTACATAACGTATAGCTTACCATTGCTCCCGAAAATATTTCAAAATCATCTATTTCCTCTGCTGCCGAATTAGTATAAACATAGCGAGCTAAAGACTCAGCTATTATTTTACAATTAAGTCGTGTTTGTGCTAAGATACTGTCTTCGTTATCTTTAAATATCGTTGTTCGTGCTGGATGTTTCGATGATTTAAGTGAAGATAATGTAAAGGAAGACAAACGTTTGATACTAAATCTTTCGTGCTGCCATGCTAACTGCTGTTCAGCTAAATTAATTTTTTTGTGAATTCCTTCCACAGTCAGATTACTGTATTTGGCGGCAACATTTTTCAAATGCTTAAAGAATACATTCATTGGAGTATTTTCCTTCGGCGGCTTTGATACGTGCATATACAAATGACTATTTTCCCCATTTAAAGATTGTGTAATGGCATCTAAACATAGCACAAAGTCAACATTCTAGAAATTTAAAAAAAACTCTTCATTATAATATTAAATATGTATCTTCATTTTTCTCAATATGCATGTTAAAATCGTTCTTTGTTTCAATCCAACCCTGTTTATATTTTATTATTTTATTTCAATTATATACCTCGAGAAAGAAAAATACATCTATCAATATAAAATAAAAACAATTCTAACTTTAAATAATTTCTAATTCTACCACTAAATTACTATTACTCATAAGATTTTCAATAATTTTGATGTTAAAGCTTAAACGTTAAATCGTTTTTAAATTACTTTGTTTATATTTAGAGAAATGTTTAAAACTCAGACTTGGCTGAGCGTATAAATTACATAAATTTCAAACACGCTTATTAAGATATATTTTACAGTAAATTTATTTAAACAAGAAAAAACAACACTCAAACAATTTACGATACATACCTGTAGCTGTACATTTTCATCAAGCCATTTCTTTACACCCTGATAGTTAAGCAGTGGGCCAGACTCCGTTAACAAAAACAATATACGATATTTAAGAGCGGCATTTGATGTATTGTGCAATTTACTAAACATATCAGCAAGAGCCATTAAAACAGCAGCATCAGCATTAAATGGGTAATCATTGTATATGCCAAAAGTTTTCAGATTTGCAGTTATAATAACTAATGGCAACTTGTAATTAGGATCCGCAGAACTGTCAGCAAATTTCGTAATTTTGGTAGGCGCTAATTCACCCTGAATTATAGGAATTTTACAATTTTTGTTATTAGCATGACTAGCTCCAGTTACAGTTATTTGATAGCCATTAGCAGAAATAGAACTAAAAATTTCGTTCAAAGCAGAATCACGTTGTTTTTGTTTATTTTTCCCAGATTCAAGTTGTTTATCAGCTCTTTCGGCTGCAGTGCGGGAAATATCGGATATGATGCCTTCTAATTTTTTATTATAAACAGAAAAATATACAGGTATTGATATTGCTTGTTCCATAGCAGCCTGCTCTAACGATGTAAGATGCTAAGAATACACAGAAAACATTTAATTTTTAAAATAAAATCAACATCATAAATTTTGGCTATCAAAAACGGGTCAACATTAGAGTCAATTTCATATATTCGCTTATTACAACTACATATACATATGTATACCACTAAAAATGGTACCTGCAAATGGATTCTATATGACTGCTGAAAGACTTCCTCACATCAATTTATAATTTTACAAATTAGTCAATCTATTTAAAAAGTTAGAAATGTCTGGAATATTTATAGAACTGGCGAAAAATAGATTTAAAAAACAGTCAATTTGACTTTATTCAAATGGCCATAAATGCTCAAAGTTATATAGCAAAGATGAAAAACTTTGCCATATGTGACGAAGCAATGACTGAACACTGAACAGCAAGAAAAGCAAAGGGTAACCAAACAATATATTAATCCCTAGATTATTTTTTTAAAAAATCTGGTGCATTGTGTTGGAATGATTGCAAGATAGTTACATGAGAAAGGAAGAAGGGGTAATGTGCTACAAATTTTTATTTTGGAAACATTATTTTTTAATGACCAGTGTATAGTCTTCGTCACTCTTTTTTAGAGAATTGCTTATTAATTAATCTCACTTTCTTTTCCTATATAATGTCAACAATCAAACGGACACAAAACACCCAGATTCTCTGGTGGGAATTCAACCCACGGCCTCGGCACTTGTAGTCTACAACACTGCCAACTAGACCACCGGCGTACCATATGTTTAGCATAAGAAGAAAACAAAACACTTCAATTAATAACGTGCACAGTTACAACTGTTCGTACAAGTTTCGGTGTATTTACTGAACCGCGCATGCATTGATGAATGCGTTTCTGTTATAAATTTGTATTATTATTTGTACCAGTTTGAGTGTCACAATAGAAGTAATGTAACAAGCACAACAATTTTGCAATTGCAGAAGCGGCAAAACATAAGCAAAATAAATAAAAAATAAAAAGTTTATTCTTTATCAATGCCGCCACTTCGAGTGATATTTCTACATTACGTTTCTAGAACCTACATTTCATGTATGTTGCGAATAAAAACAGAAATTAGCCTAAATGCGAATGCCTCATCGCTTGTTGTCGTGTTGTCATAAAATTAATCATTTCCATTTACACTCATGTATTCTATATTGGAGAGATTGCTGTGTGTTGTGATGCGTCTATTGTGTTTATAGCATGAGTGGATAACGAGAGAATGAGAGTAACATATTTGTTTTCCTATATTTCGTACAAGGAAATACTACAAGATTACAATGGAATACAATAAATAACTTATTGTACGATACAAATAAAAAGTCGTATGTGTGATCACATGATTATTGCTGTACAGTCAAGGTAGAAATGATAAATTTTAAAAAACTAGTGTCAGATATTTTATACAGAAAAAATGGGGATTGGAATAGATTTGGGCCTGCAGATATACGTACATACATAATTGGCTATTACAACTCTTCAATCAGGATTACGGCCTAGTTCCTCGCACAACTAATGTTGTTTGTGTTAATTTCATACATGAGTGACGGGACCTACGACTCCGAACGACTGATTTTTGAGAAACTTTTCATGGCAATTTTATTTACTCTTAGAGTTTTTGCCAGAAATCTGTTGGGGGGAAATCACCGAAGAAATGCTTCTTCATATTTCGTTTATGATGTCTGACCTGGCGTTTGAACCGTGCCCGTACGTCTATAAGCCAACACAACTACTAGACTACGGCGACTTCTACTGGACTGGACTGGAGATATAGTAATGTGAAATTGGCGGACCTAATATAAGCATAAAATGCTTTTCTCCTCAGAGAGCCGACGAGTCAGTTGATAAATCTTGTTCCATTAGTTATAGGTCTCGCCAGGGCCTATCGGCGGCCGTGTACCCTAAAAAGATAGATGAAAGTGTTCCTAAGTTTTATGCCCCTATTACGGTTGAGAACTTTTTAGTAGTTTGGTCGTGTTTCAGAAATCGGTATTGCCATTCTCAACTTAAATGCCGTTGACTTTTTGGTTGTGAGGTTGATTTTTTAGTTGTTTTATGTTATTGCGGTTCACCACTTAGTATGAGTTTGGTTGACAAAAACGTTAAATATAGACAACTGCTTATTAGCAGTTAAGTCTCTGTCAGTTATACAGTTCACTGATATACATTTCATTACATTACATTTCATTGATATACATTTTATTTTTAAAAACGGAAAAATCGCTTTTTTTCCTCCATAAAATAAATAATTAAATATTTAATACGCAGGAAATTGAAAATAACAATCAAAGCCCAATTTGAGGGGCTTGTGAAGTTGATGGAAAAAAATCCAGTAATTTCAGAAATTGATCAGAAATCAGTGCTAGGAAGCGTGGGAAGAATTTGCTTCAGAATTGAATAGCTTGGGTCCACCTACAAGAATAGGGGCAATTCCTTTTTTTGTAGATACTTACGACATCAAAGTTCAATTGCATATTTGCTTCCCCAACAATATTTAAAACTACTAATGATTACAACAGATACCTGAAAGAAAAAATAGTCTATAACATAATCTACTTAGAACAATAAACAACTGTTTTCTTATATTATATCTCTTTTACACTTGATTCCTTCTATATTGTTTTATTCTATTCAATTTTATTCAAAATAAGCCATTATTTAGTGAGTGATGCTTTTCAAGTGGGTCGCATTAGGACACATAATTGAAAAGTTTTTTATGTTGTTACCAATGTATTTTTAATATCTGATTTTCTTTGCTTTTTTAAATACATTGGTGTGTTTTAAATGATATCAGGAAAAGTGTGCCCAAAAATTAGTCATACGGGGTGAGAAAAAGACCTAGGTGTGTGAAGAAAAAATGAGGGTAATACTCGAACTCAGAAGATCCGGGAAGATGGTAAATGAAATTTCCAAGTTACTTGGTTGCTTTAAAGGAATGAAACATTTTGATTCATTTTGAACCTCAAATATAATATACCCAGAACGCGCAAAATAAAACCACAGCCACAGCCACAAGAACGTGTATAGCTGACCCATTTTAAAGCTCTAAGCAGCTAAAAGTTGAATTAACGTCATCATACGTGGATGCATCACATTTTAAACCTAGATTCGATTTTTAAAAACAAAACATGAAGAAATAAATAAGATTTTGGAAAAATATTTTATAGGGCGACGACACCAAATTTTGGATCAGATGGAAAACAATATATGTAGTTAACCAACATCTTAATTACCATCAAAACAATTAACTATGGCAGCTGCAACATTTTGATGTAAGGTATTTATTATTGGCATGGCATTGGACAAATTTTATGGATCATTGATTGTTAAAGTCTGCTTAACGGAACAAAAGATAAATATTTTAAACTACTCAGCTAAATGCCCTGATCTAAATTCAATTGAGAACTAGTGGACTGAAGTGGAAAAGTGAATGAAAGCAAAAATCTCAAAACTGAATTATGGCCAATATGTTATAAAGGTATTCCTATCTCTCTGTCGGCACTTAGTTCGGAGTTTGTCAAACCGATGTGCAAATGTTATTACAAATAAAGGGGGTAATGTAGGTGGTAAGAATAAAAAAATTAATGTATTGCAATAAAGATTAAATTAGTATATGTTTTAATTATACAGCCTACCAAATAAAACATTTTATTAATAATTTTTTTTTACGGAATTGTAAATATACTATTTTAGATTTGTAAATACGTATACTATTTTAGATTTAAAACTGAAATAAAACTTTTGCTATCTTTTTTAATTTTGAAAATAAAACAAATAATTTACTTTCATTACTAATGTTTAAATTACATGGTCAACTTACTACTGTATGTCAATTTATAATGGATAACTTTATTTATGTCTTCTTGGCAAATTGAAAAGTATAAGAATTAAATCTGGAGAAATAAAATTAATGAAAAAATAAATTGAAAGAAATCTTAAAAAATCCTTAAAAAAATCCAAATGGGCAAAAAGTTTTAAAAAATTTCGACGAAAATGAAAAGTAACGAAAATGATTAGTAAAATAAAATGAAAAACACTTACCGATCAGATTGAAACTAATAACGAATAATAATAATATCCATGTTGAGCAACTACAAGAAAAAACAGGGTTTTACCTGTGAAGCTTTATAATGTGCTACTCTCGAGGCCATTCTTATGACGTGCCATCATTCTAATCACCCAAAACAATCACATCTTACTAGAGAATCGTCTTCCCCGACATAATCAGAAGGGCAACAAAAAAATATGCCAGAAATGCTAGACTATATACACACATTTTTTTGTTTTGACCAATACAAGCTTTAATCAAATTCTGAACGCTCATGTTGAGATTAAAAGTAAAAGACAGCACCAAAGGCCTGTAAGATCATCTTTATATCAGCTCTGATCGGGATTAAGTGGAATACTAAGCACCAATCGGCCAAGAATAATCTCAAATTATACGGAACAATTTATAACATGCCAACAGATACCTCATGATACGCCATACCTCTTTAAGTGCCTAAAAGGAACGTCGACCTAAAACCTATTTTCAAGACCACTATGTTCAATACCTTCTGTTTTGAAAAGCTATAAATTTATTTTTATTGAAATTTAAATCTTTAAATTAAAGTTCCATATAGAGAAAAACAAGTAAAATATAAATTTTGATGTTTTTATTAAATTATTTGTTGTTCTCTTAGAACATGTTTTTTATATTGTTTTACGAATTATTTTAAATAAACTTCAAATAAATCACAAAAGATATTCATTTGTTATAATATTTATATTTTTTGTGTGATGACTGTACGAAATACCAACCTGTGCTTGGAGGAAGCACAAGATCCTCTTAAGTGCGTCAACTCAAAATTGTGAAATTTTCAATGGAAATCAAAACAATTCTTTTATATAAGCCTAAAACAAAAACCATGTTTTTTGTAATGAAGTAGAGAAAATGATGTAAGATTATTATAGGAATATAGATATATTATGACTGTATGTAATTTTGAGTTGTTTCACTTTATGTTCTATTTATTTTTCAATAAATCTAGGTATATCGATTTTATATATATTTCACTATATGATTTCACTTTTTTAAAACTTATCTGGATTATATAATTCTTACCTCTTTCTCATCCGTACTCATATTTGCAGGATCTTTTGGCAAGAGCAACACCAAGCCTCCAGCTTTTTGTCTAACTTCTCTTAATTGATCCACCGTCATATCTTGAAACCTGAAAATAGTAAATTAGAGAAAATTACTTCAGATATACATATGTATTTTTAAATTCAAAAAATAATTAATGAAAGATCAGTTACAATTTTTAAGATTCAAGAAAGTAGAAAAAAATAAGTTTTTAAATATGATCACATAATATTTTTAGAATGCTAACAACTTTAAACGCTTAATATTACAATAAAATAATTTTTTACTTTTAAATATTAAAAAAACACAGTTGTGAGCAAACAAAACACAATGTTGTAACTTATATTCAGACGTCGGCACCAATATCCCCCGGGGACAGAACATCTTCGGCTTTTTACACACACGGGACACGAACATCAACAATGTTCGTTAAAAAGAGCGTTGCTTGCCAGCTTCTAAAGAAGAAGGTTCATGTCGCTTTTTATCAGGTTTCAATGATACACAAAAAAAATTGCAGTAGTATTCAATATGAGAAATGATCTCCATTTTTGGAAGAATATTTGTCAAGTTAAGTACGCAGTCTTTAGGGATTTGGCGTTGTACATTTTTTCTATATTTTCCACTACATATACATATGATTAGGTTATACTTGAAAATATTAGGATACAATTGAAAATATTACTTACAATTTTTCTCTAGGTTAACACATACCTCTCACAAATACACTCACATTATTATCTAGTTCTCTTTGTGCCGACGTCTGTTGTTAATACCCACAATTTTTTGGTTGTATATTAGTGAATAAGAGCGGTAAAATAAATTGAGAATTTATTTATTTACAGTCATAGAAAAGTGTTAGTAATATCTGCTATTTTGATTTTCATTTCATATATAAAGTTATACAACTTTGACTTAATTTTTTTGTACAGGGAACGTATCAACTGTGGCGTACAGAGATGACCTTGGGATCGAGCTGATGCTCTCATCTGTGTACATGCCGTACGAGATTGCATCTCCTCCTGATAACCTAATTGGCCTATTAGTGCGAAAAGGAAAAGATGTCGTCTTGTCTTGGGTTGTGATGCCTGGTCCGGATGGTATCTTTCCGGCTCTGCTTCTGCATGCTGGTGATATATTACACGAATATCTGGTGGTGTAATATACCTGATGGTTGGGAAGATGTGCTCGTGGTGTTTATACCGAAAGCCGGTAAACCCAGTCACATCGGCCCGAAGGATTATAGACCGATATCGCTCTCATCTTATTTTTTTGTTTTGAAAGCTTTGGAGAGACTTATCGATCTATATTTGAAGTCGAACATAAACCGGTCTATGCTGAGTAGGTCGCAACATGCTTACATCAAGGGTAAGTCGGTTGAGAGCGCTTTTCATGATATGTCAGGTTTTGTTGAGGCGAATTTGGCTTAGTGAGCATACACTGTCGGCCTTCTTGGATATTGATCTCTTCAATTGAGAATTCGCTTAGGGATGTACATGCCCCAGATTTTCTGCTGTTAGGCGTGCAACCAGGGGCACTCACCCCACAGGGGCGGTACTATTTCCTCTCTTGCGGCTCCTGGTGGCTAATGTCGGTTTAATGCGTCTGGAAAACAGAGGCTTTAAGGTTGTGGCGTACGCCGATGATGTGGTTATTCTGGAGGGTGGCAAATTGTTGACCACGCTGAGAGAACTGATGGAGTCAGCGCTTGGAACCTTTTCCCCATGGGCTACGAAGTGTGGTCTGAGTATAAATTCCGATAAGACAGACCTCGTTTTGTTCTCGCGTAAGTACAAAATTGAAACCTTCAGATTATCAAGGTTAGGGAGCTTACGTTGTCTTCTGATGTCAAGTAGTTGGGTGTTGTTCTAGACAGCAAGCTGAACTGGAAAAGAAACAGCGCTCCGGAGATTTGAACGTCGTCCTTCCTGAGGGGAGGTACGGGTGTTCGGAAAAAGCCACCGACTATATTGTGTCTGAGGTTATGTTCCGGCCTGGTTTAAGGATGATTATATCAGATAGGACACAATAGAATGGTGGGGTACTACGGGGGCACAATGGTATATCCATCTTCACGGATGGGTCTAAGTTAGGTGGAGCTACAGGTGCTGGGGTTTTCTGTAGGGAACTCGGTCTTGAATTCCACTTCAGGTTGAAAGATGACTGTAGCGTGTTTCAGGCGGAGATTTTCGCAATCTTGAAGGTTATTGAGGCCATAGCTGGTGGGCTCGGATTCGGAATCTTACAAGATCTTCGTTGACAGTCAGGCTGCCCTAAGGGCCATTGCGTCGGTCTGGAGCAAATCCCGGCTCGTTCGAGAGTGCAAGGAGTCGTTGAGGACATTTGGACCAGACCGCACCCGTCAATGCTGGGTTCCGGGTCACAGCGGAATACTCGGTAATGAGGCGGCGAATACCCTAGCTAGTTGGTCCTGATCCTCCAATCTGCCACCTATACGGCCTCATCAATGGATGGGTCATGGGGAAGAGCAGAGGCGTTGGGAGAATGGATGGGGTTGTTATGTTTCTAAGTGTCTATGGCCTCTTATAGACAGTGTTAGAACAGGTTGGCTGCTGGACTTAGATAAGGCCAGCTTAAGGTTGGTTCCTGGTTTTGTTACGGGGCACTGTGAGATCAGATCGCTGACAAGGATCTGGAATTGATTCCAGTCGAATTATTGCAGGGTATGTTGCGATGAGGAGCAGTTGGAAACGATGGAGTACCTCCTGTGTAACTGTCCAGCCCTTAGTAGATTAAGGTTAAAGACCCTTGGCAAGGGCTTCCTTTAAGGTTTTAATTCTGTGTCGAGAGCCGACATAAAGGCTCTCCATAGATTCATTATTAGGTTAAGCTGACTGATAGGTGCTAGGACTTCATTAGTGTAGTCGCACTCCGCCTTGTGTATTTTCTGTTTGTGGTTCTGTAGTTCCTCCGCTTTGATTCCCCCTTCCCTACCTGCTCTCCTTTTTCCATCCCTCCCCTGTCCATCCCTTCTTCTTAAGGACGATTGTGTAAAATGGGTCAACTTGACCTCTGGGTACTGTACTTAATACACGTCCTCTAACCTAACCTAACCCGGACTTAATTATTAGGGAATGTTTTTTTGATATTTATTTCCTGGGATCAAATTTTGGTTCATAAATTTCCCCACCTACCAATAACCAACCTTTTATTTTTTCCAAAATATTGCTTTATGCCTATAAAATGTTATTCTCTTTCCCTATTTAAATTATTTACTTGACTACTAAAACAATCAAAATCTCTTTTAAGAACATATAAGACATTGAATTTTAATACAAGTATTTTTAAACATAAAACATTTTTTAAGTGTAAACCTAAAAAAAAAATAGCATCCGCCGACATGTGTGCTTGTCGCAGTCTGATCGACAACTAAAAAAGAGCATAAGCAATATCTGTGAATTCTCTCTTCACAATTGTTCTATGAAATGGTAACGACTGATATAAATCTAGGTACCCCAATTTACGTAAACAATTTTAGAAGTTTTAGGCAAGCATTCGCAAAAATAATTGAAGTTTTTATATTTATTATATTAATTTATTCCTGTTTTATAATAAAACAAAAAATTTTTAAACACATATGTATATACTACCCTAACCACTATTAAAATAAAAAAATAATGACAACGCCTTAAGAGTTATATTTTCTGAAAGGTAATTTTATAATATTTAATTCTATATAAAACACTTACATATTTTCATAAATTTACATACATACGTAATTGATCATTACAACCCTTTAGATAGGATTACGCCCTAGCTTCTCACCTACTAGAATACGACGAATAAATACATATTTGGACAAATTGGGGCAAATATTTTGAAAACACATTCTAAAACAAAAGTCCATTATTTTCATAAAAAATTGTTTGACCATTCTGAAGTTAACTTTCGTGGTACTTTTGCTAAATTATATATATATATATATAAATTATAAATAAGTGAAATGTACCATTATAATAAATATATGGAAATATCAGAGGACAAGAGAAAATAGTTAGTAGTGATCAGATAATTTTGGTCCAAAACCAATGAATTTTTGCTTCAGTTTATGGGTTAAATAAATTTATCCATATATGAAAAACGTTACTTACAATTAAAGACTATAAAATTACCTTTCAGAAAATGCAACTCTCAAGGCCTTGTCATTATTATTTTTAAATATATAGAACATTGAATATTGGTATATCACACAAGCATGCGTGATGTACGAATTAATAGTGCTTAGGCTAGTATATTCAACAAACCAAAAGAAAAATGAGGGAAACTATTTGCAAAACTGTAGATACTTCAAAAAAGAAGAGTAAATTTAAAATTCAAAGGTCCAATGTAATAAATTAATTAGATATGTGCAATTTTTTGTAATAAATAAATATTTTGGAAAAATTTTGCAACACAAGTTTTTTTTAACTGAATGAATATTTTTGAAACAATAATTTATTCCGTTTTAATAGTGGGTGTTATTTACTGTGCACCGAAATTTTGTGCGCAATGTTGTTAAAAATAAATAGTTGTATAAGAATAAATAGTTGTTTGAGTTTTACAGATTTATACACTTTTTGAAATAAATCTTAAATTGAAATGTACAACACCAATTTTTTATTTATTTTTTCTGCATTTAAATTCGTTTTTGAAACTTTTAATATCTGCTGATTGCAACCAGAAATTAAACTATTTTTATACTTACTTTGCAACTACACAATGTCTACCCGTGCTCCAGGTATACAAGGACTTGGCTTCTAATGACAGTGCAGAAGAACGGCATCCTATAAAGAAAACAAACGATTTAGAAATACTCGACAACACGTGACACAGTAAAAAATGTTTTTATTAACACAAGGTTCATTCACAAAGTAAATCTTCTGAACTATGTGTGGTTATATATGCTTATCTCTTAGTGTAAATTAAGCACTTTAGTAAGATACACGAATTCTTATTATCACTGCCATTAGATAAATGATTCAACGTGGCCATACCTTACCGGCTTTTTCGCAACCAAAAAAATAAAAAAAAATTAAGGTACTACTTATAAACTATGTGGTACACACCAAAATGAATGCCATTTACATCAAATTGGGACATTCTTTGAACATGAAACTCGCTTGACGCTAGCACTGGATTATAGGAAAATATTAATAATATTGGCACAGCCAATAGCGCGTAATATGTAAAACCTCCACGGAATATGTCTGCAATATTGTCGGCATCTTCAAACATGGCTGACTACACAATTTTAATTAAACTACTGAAACTCAACGTTTTTCACGTACAAAAACTTGAAGTTTGTTCAAAATTATTATTAATGAACACGTTTTTATACGAATACATTCAACTAAACTAATTTAATTAAGTTTTTCTGTTAAAAAACCACGATAAAACTTATGTACTACTGACTTTTTATTTGAGCTCTGTTCTACATATAATAAACACTTTCATTGTTTTTGACATTTATAGACAATAGGTATTGCCAAAAGTAAGTACTAACAACGTTGCCAATCCTATCAGAACAATGACGGTCAAGAGTGGTGAAGAAATGACTGTTCATTTTACCGCCAACAATGTGTTGGTGCAAATGCAACTCTACAGATGATAAGAACTATAAAACGTTATGTAATTAAAAAGCCCCGATTACCGACACGTTCACAAACCGTATCGTTATGTAAATGACAATGAAATTATCAAAGAGGGCATTTCCACTCTACATACAATAGTCACATCAGTCACGTTCGAATGTCACGTCAAGAAGACAGTACATTTCAGTAAGCATTTATATTGTCCTTCATATGCTAAATCAAACGTACATTACGTTATGTTATATGGAAGTGTCGCTAATCGGGACTACAGTCAGTAAATATTGTATGTTTTATTTTCGCTCATTCATTTCTTATAGTGAATATGGAGCGAGTTTGTACACATAAGTTGGCCCTCATTTTCCTACCATATGCAGTGTTGGGCTGACAATTAGCACACCTATTCAACAATATGTTTATGTTGAATATTTTATTCTTAAAAGGACTAATTTATTTGTCACATGTTATTTAAAATTTAAATGGTAATTATTATTAATTATAATTAGCACAAAATGTATTTTGTTATTATTTTCTCAGTGAGATAATAAAATATACTGGCTTACATGGTTTTGTATTAATTTCATTACATTTATGTGGTTTCTTAGAAATAAAATATATTTATGTTAAGCTTGGTAAAAAATATTTCTTTACATCTAAGTTTCGCAAAATTATAATAAATATGCACAAAAACTAAAAAAGACATTGCATATGCTAGTGGTAGACGTCTAAAAGTAGTCCAATAACATTGACTTAAAAAGATTTCACAAAACAACTGCGGTCTTGAGAAGAAAGCCCCGACCATGAAACACTGCAAGTACCGCAGATCATCGAATAATTATTCATTCGAAGAAGAATCCCTTCATAGTGTCGTCAGAAATGTAGAAACTCGTTTTGTACAAATACTATATATTAATTTTAGCAAAAATTATCCGTTAAGACTAAGGAAAAGCTACATAAGTGGGAATCTAGCGCAACACAAGCCTATGCTATCATAATCATAATAATCTTGCGGCTCGTCTCATATATAATTGGCCATTACAACCCTTCAGTTAGGATTACGGGCTACCTTCTCATATCACTTATGTTGAGTGTTAATTTTTTATACATGAGTAGTTGGACCTACAGTTTAAAGTCGACTCCGAACGACAGGTCTTCATGGCAATTTTACTTACTCTCGGAGTTTTTGGCAGGAATCTACTGAGAGGAAGTCGCCGAAGAAATATTTTTTTCATATTTCGTTTTTGATGTCTGACCGGGGATTCGAACTCTGACCTTTCGTCTAATAAGCCAACACACAATCTACTAGACTATGGCGACTTCAACTGAATTGAACTAGAGATACAGTAATGTCAAATTGGCGGACCTAAGTTAAGCATAAAGGGGTTTCCCCCTAAGGGAGCAGCCGGGTCAGTTGATAAAATTTGTTCCATTAGTTATAGGTCTCCAGGGCCTATCGGCGGCCGTGTACCCTAAAGAGATAGATGAAAGTGTTCTGGAGATTTATGTCCCTATTACGGTCGACAACTTTTTAGTAGTTTGGTCGTCTTTCAGAAATCGGTATTGTTATTCTCAACTTAAATGCGGTTAACTTTTTGGTTATGGAAAAATCGTAAGTTTTTTTCTGCTTAAAATAAATAATTAAATATTTAATACGCAGGAAATTGAAAGTAATAACCAAAGCCCAATTTGAGCGGCTTGTGAAGTTGATGAAAAAAATCCAGAAATTTCTAAAGGAAAGCAAAAATTTGGGATAACCAAAAATCAGTGCATGGAAGCGTGGGTAGAATCTTCTACAGAATTTAAAAGCTTGGGTCCACCTACAAGAACCCCCTCCGAACGGCAACGTGCAAGTATACAGCATCTAAAATATTGTAAATAGACATTTTATTCGAATTTTTACTCCGTATAGGTTTGGATTCACTACAAAGCAAGTATTAAAAAAAACTTGCTAATAATAAATAAAACAATCAAGCAACAGGAGGTGGTCCTTGACAAGAAATTCCCCTTAACATCCTTGTCGTCCTGTCTCGGCTAGTCTCACTGTAGCTAAAATATAAAGAAATATTCTAAAATTATTGAAGAACAACGTTTTTAGGAGTGGTGAATCTAAATTCAATAGATTTGATTATAATTTAAATAAAAATGTATAGCATTCACAGAAGCAAGGTATATTATTACATGAAAAAAACAAAACACAAAAAATCTTTACTAAATTTTTACTCATTTTTAAAAAACGGATAAATCTTATGGGCCAGTTAGCTCAACGTAACGTAACGAACCGTACGTTCGCTTTTTAGGATATGGAGAGTAATGTAAACGCTTATCGAAACGTTCTCTCTAATTAACAAAACGGAACGATCTGTATAAAACGGATTTCCTTCACGTTGTTACGTGACATTTGAACATGAGTGATGGAACACAAATGCCCTCTTTTAAATTTTAAATGTACATAATGATTTTTTTTTAAGTTTTGGATAAAATTATAAAAAATAATTTTATAAGAAATAAATACTTATTGCTATGATTCTACTGTGTACACAAAAAAACTAAACAAAATAAATAAATAATATATATGTATTTTGAATGACGAAGTGCTACGCATTGCCATATATATTGATAGTATATATTAATCTTTTAAAATTGACATAAAAAATGATTTTTCTTTAATTATTATTATAATTGTGTGTATAAAAAACTTTGGACAAAATAAATTTTTGATACTTTCCTATTTATAATAAATCTTTTTAATTTTACAATTTTTTAAAAACATATTCTTATGATTCTAATGTGCATAAAGAATTATAACAGTGTTTTAATTATTATTAATCTAGTTAATAGGTAATAAATAATATATAGGTATTTTTTGCAATTTAATAAGAACAAACAACAAAAAGAAAACAATTTGAATAGAACAACATTCGACTGGACTTATGTCTAAATTCCATAAATATTGACTTAAATTAAATTAAAAACATAATAGTCTATATTATTACAACATTAAATAAATATTTATAATAACGTAAAATTTAAGAAGCAAATATAACTTATTCCAATTAATGCCCAATTGGTACTTTTTGAGTTTTGCATGACCTTAACAACACTCATCACTATTCTGAACAGATGACTTCATGCAAATGTCTGTATGTCAATTTGTTTGCGTTGTGTTCGTGTGTGTGTTGCTTTGTGTTCTGTTTCGTTTTTATTTAAAGTCTTCGTTGACATATATCCCGTTTTTAATGTTTCTATAACTACGCAAACGTTCTTACCGCAACGTACGTTACGTTTTTACCCTCTCTTGGCTTGCCAAACCAGCCCTTTATTTTCTAAACTGACATTTAAAAACAATTATTTAACCAGGAAGCTAAGAAAACAAAACAGGTTGTTGGTTTTAATACATAAAAGGTTTTGTTTCATAAAAATGAATATACGATCACTTGTTTACAGTAAAATATTTACAAATTTTATATATTAAACATTAATCAATACAACTACCATTTAATTCAACGTAGAATAGAAGATTAATAAAATATTCAAAATACATTAGTACATTCGTATATACTTTTTAAATCTAATTTAATTCTAATTTTATTATATCTAAAAATATTTAAAGTACGTGCAAATCTACTTTAAAGAAAAATACCATTTGTTAATTTTATCTTTGTGATAAAAAGGGCATTGTTAACATAATAAGAAAGCAATTGTTGAAAATCAAAAAAGAAAACATCGTTATTATAAAAACAAATATAAAATTTACATTCATAAAACAAGTTTTCAGAAATACTATTTTTTTATTCTGTGCATTAGTGATGATAAAAAAAACCAAAACAATAAAAAATAATTATTTATATATAATATTTATATAACGAGGATAAGCTCTAATTCTTATTTTTTAGTCGTACTTAAAATAACATGCTCACATATACTCATAAAAAATTTATGGTTTATGGAATATTATTTACTTTTTTAGAAGAAGAAAGTGCTGAAGTTAATAATAATATTATTTTGTTACAAATTTGATATTAAAGTGTCATTGCGTGAAGAGTTTTTTCCATGATATCAATGTGAAATTTGTGATGATATAAATTAAGCGTGTTACTCAAAACAAACTGACTGAAACAATACCTTAAAGTTGATGACACTATTTTTTTATACATATTCTTTTTGTACATTTTCACCGCTTTACCAACTACATTGTCAAATTATGTTGTGTTGTTAATTTGAAAAACTGAGTCTTCATATGTTTTTTATTTTCAGTCATTTTCAGAGTCGTGTACTGGTAATTTTTTAGTTTTGTTTTGTTAAGAAGTACATAATATTTTTTGTTTTTTTAATTGCACCTATAAAAATATCAAATTATTTTGATATTGTTTATATGAATTGTTTGTAAAACAACAATTTATTTGTATTAAATTTGCAGAGTAGGTTAAAAGAAAGAAAGTAGTGCCGTTTGAAATCATGGCTCTGAGTACTTTGAATGAATTCATCAAGCGGTCTGCTGTGACTGGGTTTAATTTATTAAAACCCAAGGCTTTGGCTGCTGTTAATGTTAATGTAGGCAGGTAAGTTTTCAATTAATAAGTTCCGAAACAAAAAAATCTCCCGTACAGAATCACTCTTCACGCCACCGTATATAGGTCTTACATAATAATTGTTATAAAAATTAAAAAAAATTATTAAGATTTAGCAAATGTTATGTAAACAATTATTCAGATTTACATAAATTACAGATTGGATCGCAAATTGTTTTACAATAAAGTCTATGAATATATAAAAGACGAAATATTTTAGAAAAAAAAGATCGGAATATTACGATGTATTTTTTATGGAACTTTGTCTGATTTCAGTAGCACTGTGTATACAAATACTGTGTCAGTGGACATTTCACTGTATATATTTTGAAATTCCACGAGTTTTTGCATTGAATAATAAAATAGGTTCATTTTTCTTCATGTTTGGTAGAACACTAGAATATGAGAACGTAAAAAATTTATTTCTTTTCATTCAAAATGTCATTTAGCAAACTGAAATCTAAATTTTGAACACGTTTTTTTTTATTTAAGACTATTACAATGAAACTTAAAAACTCGCTTTGATGGGGACAAATTTTTAAGTATTAAGATTTTATTTTTCAGCGATATAATATTGTGAACGTGTTAGGATATTCGGTAAAATTAAAAAAAAAAATTAATTTTTATACATACATATAAAATTTTTTTTTAACTTTACGGATCTATATATATATTTATACCGCATATTATTGTGAAAATATTAAATTATATACTCCTTTAATATTGAATCGTTGAAGCACTAACAAGTCAAATACACGTGGTGCAGCAAAATGGTATCCTGACCCTGAATTTATGAAACAGTTTTCAGCCGCTGTTATGTATCCTGATGATGTAACGTCTCAGTGGAAATTGCCACCATGGAATCGTCAGTAATCAAATTATACAACCCCTTAAATATGTTATAAAATGTACTATTTCATTGACAGACCAAATTTCACCCGTTGAAAAGACTGTAAGGAATTTAACCCTCAACTTCGGACCTCAGCATCCTGCTGCCCACGGTGTATTGCGTCTTGTTATGGAATTGGATGGTGAGGTGAGTTAAACTTAAAAACATGTTCCAATTTTTAAAATATGTAAATACAATTAACTAATTTTTTAGACTGTAATGCGTTGCGATCCCCATATTGGATTACTTCATCGTGGAACAGAAAAGCTTATCGAATACAAAACATACACCCAGGCACTACCATATTTCGATCGGTTGGATTACGTGTCAATGATGTGCAATGAACAATGTTATTCTTTGGCGGTAGAGAAGCTCCTTAATATCGATGTACCATTGCGAGCCAAGTATATTCGCAGTAAGTGTTTTGCTTGTTATAGATACATCTGTATGGACTCGGTATTGTGCGAATGTCATTGATTTCTAATATAAAAAGAAGGTTATAGTTTAATTTTAAAATTTATAAATATCATTAATTAGAATATCATTAATATTAATAGTATATTCTTATAATACTACAACATGCGTTACATTATTTACTTACAAGGAAAATTTATTTCGTTATGTATTAAATACTATTATCAATCCATAGTATAAAAAATACGTACGGCGTATAATATATTTCCTTTCATAATAAGTAATGATAGTAATGATAGCATTGTTATGTTATGCCAACTAATATAGCATTCAAATTGCCAGAATTATTCGAAACGTTAATCTTTAAATTCATTATTAAGCATTCATAGAATCATTTAACTTAAGAATCGACTAACTTTCAGCCTTGCTTTATACCAAGTCGTTATTAAAAACATACGGGTATATAAATATTCCATGTATTGAAAGTCGCTCGATGTGGTGTGATTTAAAGGTAAAAGTCTGGGATAATTATTAAAAGACGTAAAATATGGCAACTAAATATATGTAAAAAGCAATTAAGGGATGCTTAAAATTCTATAAATGTTTCATCTTTAGTATTGCATTTCAGCTTAGATTTATAGTTGTTAGTTTTTTTTTAAGCACTTTTGTTATGCGTAAAATGAAGAGCTATAAAAACAATAAAGTTAGGTTAGGTTGGGTTGTTTTCAGAGTTCCATGCCTGCACTCAACGACTCATTGGTATATTAAAAATAATAAGCAAAAAAGGGAAAAGAAAGAAGAAGAATCAAGGTTAAGATAGGAAAGGGAAGAACTAAATGCGAAAAACAAAAAAATAATGCTCGTAGGTTAAATATCCCTAAAAAGATGACGACTTATTCAGTCAATGCCGTTTTTTAATGATATCTGCAAGTAAGGACAGAGGCATAAAAAATGATCCGCTGTTTTCTCAGCTCCTTCCCTTATCCTTCAGAAATCAGAAATCCCATCTGCTAATCCTATGTCAAAGGAAGTTATATGTCGTTAGTGCTCTCGTAGTAGCTCTCATTCCACGGCTGCTTTTGTTTTGGATTAGATTGAGTTTTGGTTATAAAACATTGCAACCCTACAGTTCGTTCTACATCCTCATGTACTATTTTCGAGTGAATCAAACAAGCCTAATAGGGGTCTCATCGACTTCTTCTATGTTGTAGCCTACTAAGCTGAACCTTACATTTGCAATTCATTCGCAGCATCGCTGTCAATAACGCCGCAATGTCCAGGTAGTCGACATAATCCAATCTTACATAAGGTCACCTAGCAGCCTTTTAGACCCCTAGACCAAATGTGACCTAAAAACATATTTTCACAGAACCAGTAATTTTGCCTGATTCTCTACATAAATTGTAACTCTTGAGCTCTTAAGTATATAATTCCTAAATAGTTCGGCGGCCTTAACGACGTCCCGAACATCAACCTGAAAACTATGAATTTATGATATTTGTTTCAAAAATTAAGAGCCGTCCCCATTCCCCCAGTCAGTAAATATAGACCAGTCGTCGAAAAGTTTACGCGAACCTATGCAGAGTGAATTTCGTAGGAGCGAATTTTTGTTCCCATGGGGTACGCCATTCCTATAAGTGAAATAATCTAACCTCGCCACTATGGTTCTTTAAGCAGTGCCGGGTGAACTACGCTCCAGGAACTCACATATTCTCACATATCAATTTCACATCGTCTAACATTACAATTATAAACAAAAGCTACAAAAACGAAAAAAGCAATAAATTGGTTTACAAATTATCAACATAACAGAAATGATTAGCAAAATAAACAAAAAAGTACCAACAACTATCAGCATAGAACTATTAGTATTATAATTATTATTTGTTTATTTAGTAGTATTTTAAAATACTTTGAAATTTACATTTATGATTTTTACACAAATCTTAATTAATAACATTTCCTTTGATAAAATCTACAGTTTTTCTTTTAAATACATTAATATTATTTTCATATTTAATTTCATCTGGTAGCATATTGTAAAGATGTAATCCTTTATACAACAGGGACATTTGCATATTTGAGGTTGTTCTTGGTAGACTAAAGTTGTTTTCATTTCTCAGGTGATATGGCTTTTTTTCTCCAACATATCTAAGTTGTTCGATGAGGTATTTAGGCGCATTTCCAGTTTTCATTTCTTGTATAAACTGAAGTGTATTCATTTGCATTCTTTGTTTAACATTTAACCATTTCATTTAGCATTCCTTCTATTGGCGTGTGTATATTACATTTTAAGATCGCTCTCATTCCCTTGTTTTGAAGTTTTTAAAGTCTTTCTATTTGTGTTCCATTGCAGCATGTGTAGATTATTGTTGAGCCAAATTCAAAATGTGGCTTAATCATAGTGTTGTATATATTAATAGCAGTAATTGTAGATATTTTGTTACTTATTCTTTTAAAGAAACCAATTTTTTTTACCAATTTTCTTGCACATATATTCGATATGTTTATTAAGTTAAAATTTTTTATCAATTATAAATCCAAGATATTTAATTTGATTTACTTTTTATATAATTTGATTATTTGTTCTGAAAACTAGTTAATTTTTCATATTTATTTGCATAATTTTAGTTTTATTTTCATTTAATTTTAACTTATTAATTTTTAACCATTCATTAACATTATTAATATATTGTGTCATATTATCGTAGCATTGATGATCTGTTTCTCCTTCCGTAAATATTAGTGTATCATCTGCGTATAAAATTATTTCACAAGTTATTAACACTTTAGGCATGTCATTTTTATATATTTTATATAATAAATACCAATGCACCTAATGCCGATCCTTGGGGTACACCATAGTCATTATTTATATATTCTGATTTTGTGTCGTTCACTTTCACCATTTGTTTCCTATCGGTTAAGTATATTTAAACCATTTTAGTGCATTTTCTTGTATTCCGTAATTGTAAAGCTTTTGTAATAAAATGTTCCGATCAATTTTTAATTGTGCCAGTATTCTATTTTTTGTAGTTTCACATGAAAAGTTTTTTCTGAATCCCGATTGGTATTTTGAAAATATATTGTTTTTCTCAAAGTAATATTTTAGTTGTGTTTTAACGACTTTATTAAAAACTACAAGAATAAATGTAAATAAAATACACAAACAACAAATAAGTAAGCAAGAATAAATGTAAACAACCAACGTTCGCTTTCAAGAACATTCATCGGACTGTTTACGTTGCTACATAAAAGGCGAGGAAAATCAGGCAACGAGTGAGTAAAAGTTCAGTCAGTCTTGTGTGAAGACGCTGTGCGTTTGAAGATCTCCGTTACAAAGATCTATACGTAAGCACCCTTCACAGGGAAGGCGCTTCCGCCCAGTTGGCGGATGCCCTCATGAAATGTAAGACGGACATCACTGCCATACAGGAAATGCGATGGATAGGACAAGGATGCAAAAGGCTGGCATCTTGCGATGTGTATTACAGCTGCCATGTTGATAGGCACGAATTCGGATGTGAATTCGTGGTTAGTAAGAGACTTCGCCGTCTTGTCTCTGGGTTCACGCCTGTGAACGAAAGAATAGCCACAATCCGCATCAGGGCAAAATTCTACAACATCAGCCTAATTTGTGCTCACACCCCGACAGAAGAAAAGGACGATGTGGTTAAGGATGCCTTCTACGAGGACGTATATGATAAGTGCCCGGCCCATGACGCCAAAATCGTCCTCGGAAATTTTAATGCGAAGGTCGGGCGGGAAGGTATCTTTGGCCCCACTGTCGACAATTCAGCCTCCACGCGAACACTACCTCCAATGGTATGAGGCTGATCGATTTCGCCGCGGCGCGTACATGGTTGTATGCACACCAGGTTTCAGCATCTCGACATCCACAAGGCCACTTGGATGTCCCCTGATCGCTCAACATCCAACCAGATTGATCATATTGTGATTGACGGAAGGCACGTTTTCAGTACACTAGATGTGCGCACATTTAGAGGTCCAAACATCGACTCGGACCACTACCTTGTCGCAGCCAAGTTCCGAGTGCGCATTAGCGCCTCGTGGTCTGCGCGCTCTAGTACATTGCGAAAGCTGGACGTTAAGAAGCTGCGATCACAAAAGACTGCTGAGGCGTTCTCCGCTCAACTCTCAGATAAGCTCCGTCGTTCCCTATATAATCTTAGCGAAGAGTGTCGCGAGGCAGCCGCACCGTAAAACGCCGCATACAAGAAAACGTTGCAGTCTGCCGCTACGCGAGCCATTGTCGAGAACTATAGAGAGAGGAGAAGGGATGAGAGACGCAAGAAGAGGGAGCAGGAAAGGCGTGAGCGTGAGAAAGTCGAGATGTACATATGTAGGAATGACGCTCGAAAGTTCTATCAAACGGTTAAGCGTATAACCTTATATAACCGAGGTTTATAAACCCGGAGCATCCTCCTGCAAGGATGAGAATGGAAACTTTGTTCAAGATTCGCAGGAGATGCTGAGGTTGTGGAGGAAACACTTCGCCTTTGGAGATGGTGTTCCGTACCCGATCCTCCCGCTGAATTGTTTAGACCGGTTGTAATGAGTTGGTATGGCGCATGCACCAGCTATTACAAAATATGGCTAGAGCAAAGTAATGCCCAACGATGGAACCTCAGTGTCCTCTGTCCTGTCCTGCAAAAGGGAGACCCAACGTTATGCCCAACTATAGGGGTATAAGCCTTCTCCCTATACGCATATAAGGTTCTTACAGGCGTATTGGTGAACGACTGAAGCCACAGCGTCAAAACCACTGATTGGACCTTATCAGTGCGGCTTCAGATCTGGCAAGCCAGCACATCGACCAGATCTTCCACACAACGCCAAAATCCTGGAAAGATCCACGAAAAACAAGTCTGACACACCATCTTTTTGTCGACCTATAAGGCAAGCCTTCGATGGCCTCAATAAGGGATCGTGTTTTTTGCCGCAATGTCTTGAGCTCGGTATACTGTTGAAGCGAATAAGGCCTATGCATGACTGACGTTTGAGCAATTCCTGCGAGCTCCGTCAAGGTAGGGAATGGACCTCCGAACCTGTTGATACCGTGCGCGAGGTTTCCAGACAAGGCGGATCCCTATCATGCGACCTCTTTCAACTTCGTCATGGAGAGTGTTTTTTGGCTAAAGGCCGGGAGTGCTCGCAATGACAAGTGTCTTTCATAAAAAGTGTCTAGTTGCTTGCGTACGCTCGACATGCATTCGACATCATAGGGCGTACCAGTGAGGGTGTTACTGCTGCCTTTAGCGCTATTGAAAGGGAGTCTACGAAAATGGTCTGACGTAAATGAGGGTAAAACAAAGTATATGTTATCGACAAGTAGAGAAGTGCGGCTTACTGATTCTCAGGTTACGGCCGATAATATAATTTTGACTGTAGTCAAAGGAATTCATTTATCTTGGCTCCGCCGTTACCACCAAAAATGATGTCAGTCTTGGAGATCAAGCGCAGCATTCACCTCTTTGCCAACAGGTGCTACTATGGTCTCAATAGCAATTGAGTAACAGAGACCTCTCTCGTGCGACGAAACTAATACTCTACAAGACGCTCATCCTACCTGCGCTTCTTTATGGCGCAGAGGCATGGACCTTGTTAAGCACCGATGCAGCAGCCTTGAGAGTATTCGAGAGAAAAGTCCTACGTAAGATCTTCGTTCCAGTGCGAGTTGGCGAAGATTTCCGCATCCGATACAACAGTGAGCTGTATGAGCTCCTCAACGACATGGACGTTGTGCAGCGTATTAATATTCAGCGTCTGCGCTGGCTCGGCCATGTCGTTCGAATGACGGGGGATGCTCCGGCGAGACGGGTATTTGATGCGGGGATCTGCGGAAGTCGGCGAAGAAGACGACCTTGTAACCGTTGGAAGGACCAAATCGAGGAAGCCCTGTCATCGATTGGTGCGACCAACTGGCGTAGGCGCGCAAGAAGCAGAGGCGCCTGGAAGGATGTGTTGCGGCAGGCCGAAATCCGTTAATCGGGTTGTTATGGCCAATTAAGTAAGTAAGTAAAAACGTAACTATACTTTAAAAATATCACTTAAACGTCTCAGTATACTGTCAGATAAGTTCTGCAGTATGGCCGGAAAAACTCCATCCGAACTGGGTAACTTATATGGTTCGAATGCCTAGCTTTGATCCAAATCCATTCGCAACGGTGAGTAAAAAATTCCCCTCAACAATTGTCTCCCTATCTACATATAATCAATCAGGGGGTAACGAACCTTGTTAATTCATTTACAGATTTTATGGATTCGTAGTTTTGTACCCACTATATCGTTTTTGCTTTCTTTATGTCCCCTTTATACTTATACCTATAGCTATTCCAATCCGCTTACCTACGTCAATATTTGCCCCTTTTGGGAAACCTTTTAATAGTCGATCTTTTCACCCTTAGTTCAGCTCACCTCCTGCATTCTTGTCTCTGCTTCTCTATTTGGTCATGATGTGCGTTATCGTCACAGCCGAGTATCAAGTGCTTATTGTTCCGACTTGCGTACCCGATGAGCTTTTGTACTATCAGCAGATTCAATCAGCATGTAGATCGCGGCAAGTGCCAATTTCTGGTTCTAAAAAAAGACAGATGTATTGAATTAAGGATACACGTTCTAACCTTGTCCTGACCCAACGGGGTGTATAGTGCCGCATATGGTTTAACCGCTAATCCGCAAACCCAGTTTCTTTTAATCCTGGGTTCCTCCTGAGATATGATGATGTGAGCTGTTGGTTCGAATGAGGCCGCCTCACCATGATAAAGATTTATCAACATTCGAAGTCTGTTTGGTCCTGCTAGAATACGAATGGCGGAACCTATACAACTCCTCATTTGTATTCAGTTCAGTATAACAGACTGATGATAAGTTACAATATCTGAAGTTTTATATTAACATATACATGTAAAATATTAAGTTGTTCATAACTCATATTTTTAATTCATAAAAATATTTAATACAAAATAATTTGTAATTCACATAATTATTTAATTCAAAACAAAATTCAACTCATTCAATTCAATTCAAATCATATTCACTGTAACTGATCACCCACCTAAACTTTTGCTTCACTATACAAACATGAGAGACAGCGATTCTTATACTTTGTGTCATTTCTCTTCCTCCATTCTATCTCTCTCTCTTACGTATACATATTTCTTTGTTTTCAATCTTAAACATTAAGGTGATATAAATTATTTAATAAAAGCCAGCTTATATAAATATGAAAAGCAAACCTTACGATATGCATTTATTTGACAATGTATTGAAGTACATTTTGTTTGCTTTTTAGCTCTATTTGCTGAAATTACACGTATTCTTAATCACATTATGGCCGTTGGTACGCATGCTCTTGACGTTGGCGCTTTAACACCATTCTTCTGGCTGTTTGAAGAACGTGAAAAAATGATGGAATTTTATGAGAGAGTCTCTGGAGCTCGTATGCATGCCGCTTATATTCGCCCTGGTGGAGTCTCCTTGGTAAGTACAGATTTATATATTTAAAAATTTTTATGTCAAAATTAATAAAGAAATTCGTTTCAAATCTATAAGGACATTCCAATGGGTTTGCTGGACGATATTTATGAATTTGCGTCTAAATTTTCTGAACGTTTAGACGAAGTCGAAGATGTACTTACCACAAATCGTATTTGGGTTCAACGTACAGTTGATATCGGTGTTGTTTCAGCTGAAGAAGCTTTAAACTATGGCTTTAGCGGCGTAATGTTAAGAGGTTCTGGCATCAAGTGGGATTTGCGTAAACAACAGCCTTACGATGCTTACGATTTGGTAGAATTTGATGTTCCAATTGGTACTAAAGGTGATTGCTATGACCGCTACTTGTGTCGCGTTGAAGAAATGCGTCAGTCACTGCGTATTATTGATCAATGCCTCAATCAAATGCCAGCTGGAGAAATTAAAACGGACGATGCTAAAGTAACCCCTCCATCGCGCTCCGAAATGAAGACTTCAATGGAAGCTCTTATTCACCACTTTAAACTTTTTACTCAAGGCTATCAAGTACCACCCGGTGCTACTTACACAGCGATTGAAGCACCTAAAGGAGAGTTTGGGGTATATTTAGTTTCTGATGGTTCTAGTCGACCATACCGTTGCAAAATAAAGGCACCTGGTTTCGCTCATTTAGCTGCCTTAAACCATGTTGGCAGACAACATATGTTGGCCGATATTGTTGCCATCATTGGTACCCTTGATGTTGTGTTTGGTGAAATTGATCGTTAATTTTTGACTTCTAGTACATAAACATCTTTTCCAATATTACTTTTGCTGAAATATATGATTTCGATGTATTCGTGTAGAAAGCATGTTTTATTAAATACAATTTCTATCAATTGAAATCGTGATAACAGAATAAATTTAATTTACTTTCAAACAATCAAGAAGAATTGAATAAATAAATAATAATAAAATAAAGTTTGCAGGCATTTATAATAAGATTTGGTTCCATTATGGTTCCATTATTGATGACAACCGAAACCCACTTGAGTTGTCAGTTGCCAAATAATGGTATAAATTGTCAGCACAATTGATAACCAACACTAGAATTTTACTTGTGAAAAGAATAACATTTTTCGGCAACTACAAATTTATGATTACATGTACGGTTTAAGAAATAATCTTAATTTTATTATTCTGACACTCGATTTTTAGTCATTTGAATCTCTTTAAAATCTTTTCCTTATATGTTAGCTAGAACATACACCATTTGAGTACACGAAAGCTTAATACTTAATCTTGTTAAAATGCTGCTAGCATACAGAAACATTTAGCCAATGAATATGTTGATAATGTAATAAGTAAACCAACATAACTATTTAGTAGTATGATCTTATATGATTTTTCCCTAAATTATATATGAAAAGATTTTCATAATAATCATAGTTTTTTTTTTGTAATATAATGGGAATGTAAAATGCAGAAAAAAATTAAAAGCAGAAAAAATTAAATTAGTACAGTACATACATGAATGTTGGTTATAGTGGCAATTATGTTTTATATTTTTTATTATTGTCGAGAGCTTAAACAAGCCTTAAAGTTTACTTATACATGTTTTCTCATTACACCCTTTTCTCATTGCTAACCGCGTTTTCTATACAACCAAAAATTAAACAACTCGTTCATTTTGATTGAAACTCTGAATATATAGAAAGGTTAGGAAACAACAATAAAGTTTTTTATTATAAACAAGTTAGTGAAGTGATTAAAATTTTAATTATTTGGCGTAAGTTCGTTTATAATCTCGTCTGGTGGTCTTTTATAACTTGGAAATCTTTGAAAGGAGATAAATACAGTATAGTGAATTAAATATATATAATGGCGTGACATAAATATTATGTTAAAAAACCCAAAATTGTTTTGTATTAAATAATTTATAGTGAAGTCAAGTCCGTGAGATTTAAATTATTTGGCATAAGGACTGGATGCCTACTGTAGCGATCATTACAATTCGATCATTACTATAGTTTAGCCAATCTGTCGATTTCCATAATTTCGTTTTTTTTATCCGTACATATTCTCTTAATAGAATTGGTTTATTACATAATACATAAAAGAGAACCGAAAAAAGTGATAATTTAGTTGTAATGTAAAACAGTTGTAATGATCACACAACATGTCTAAATCAAACCTTTGTGATATTGAATTTGATCTTATTATTATTTTTGTTTATATGATGTAACTTTTTCTAAAATTAATTACAATAACGTTGTTAATTTATATCTTTAATTTTTAAAATAGTTTAAAAATAGAATAATTAAGAAAACATATGTAAATTATATTGAAATATTGAACAAATTGTGTAAATATCACTAGCAAGTTAACCAATTTTTTTTTTAGCAAAAGTTCCAGAAAGCTCCACAACAGCAATCTTGAAGGCCTTCCAGAACTCGAATACACGCATATTTGGTGAGTGCTAATTTTATGTTTATTCACCTTAGTTTTTATGCGTATCATCGGTGATAATAAGGCGAACATTGTTTGATCGAAACGTAATTGATCACTTAATTAGGTTATGTAATCATGTTTGATACATATGTCTGTGATACATGGTTTAGAAAAGGAGTCAGTACGTTTCAGTTTAATTTAGAATTGAATTATTGGAAATGCTTTCACTCCATTTTCAATCAGACTAATATTCTTTTTACATAATTCTATAATTCTTTTACTCCATTTTATGGAAAAATTGTTAATTACAAATATGGGGTCAAAATAATTGATTGCAAACATGTTTCCGAAGTGGAAATAATTTAGGTGCAAAAGATTATTTGGGTTCCTAACTATAATGACGTGCCTTACGGCCAAGGTTAGGGTGGATTTTGAGACAGGCGATCAATAACACCAAATACCGCTCTTACATTTGGTAAAAAAAATGTCTTTTGTATTTAGATACTTTTTGTTTCTTACAATTGACCTGTAATCGGCGTTTTTTAGATAACATGCAGTCAGCAAATAATAAAATGAGAAGTCTATAATAAAAACTTCTGTATTATGGACAGGAGACCGAACCCCACACGCTGACTGGTTTGGGCTAACGAATCAATAGGCTCCCGGCATCCTTTATTAACAATCTTTTCAGCGCTGTATTCATTTTGCTATAGTGTATTTAATGACGTTTATTCGTCATGTCCTTTGGATGATTACGTAAATGGGTTACTTGTGTACATTAACACTCGATAGCCAAAATAAAAATTGTAGCAATGTTTATATTAGAGCTGGCTCGGGTTAAGGATGCTAGAAAATGAGAGCCTCAAAGATCTCTGTTTCTTTATGGACAAGATCAGGATGAAAGACGGGTGTCTGAAGTTCGGTCCCAATGGGACTAATTAAAACAAGCGTTACCATTATCGTGAGGGTAACAGGTTATGGGTCCCAGTGAGCAATACATTATTGACTTTGATGTTATAAAAAATTGGGGTATTACAGACGTTAAAAGAAAACTCAATGTTTATGGAATTTCGCTTATAGAAAACAAAATAACTAAAGGTTTTAGCTTGCCAAGGGCTCTGGGCATCGAACTAACCGCCATTGCTGTTCATAGGGTAGACCCATATGTTACTTGATAAGACATTCACCTTTATCGCGTTTGGCGGTTTTGAGACGAAAGGAAGACGGTCTTTTAATGATACCGTGGTTTGGACAAAATGCCAAATAGGATAAGCTTGGCCTTACTGGTGTTTGCGTATACGTTCTTATCGCAATTTATCTTATTTATTTATTTCTTACAACGTTTATTTCACGAATGTTGGCCTACGTTTTCACTTTCAGAGAAATGATATAACGCTGCACTCAGGCATTTAATTTATTTATTTTCACAAATTAAAATAATTTGAAAAACAACAATTTTTTTAACTTTTTATTTTATATGACAAATATTTAACAGACTACTGCAAAATTATTAATTTCTTATTCCATTACATTACGAATCTTTTATAAAACTATTTCTTGGTCGAAATTTTTTACACGGAACAAAATTCGAGAGCTTAATACTCCGACTGTCGACTACGTCAAATAACAATAAAGCTGATTATCTTGATTTCCTCGTAAGATTGCTCGTAAGTTTCCGATCCGGAAGTGCATAATCAGGAGATGTTTGCAATGGTAGTTATTGGATGTTATAATGACCATAATATCTTATCGTTATAGTTTAAGAGTTGCCATCGGACAGCTTTTATGGACCGCGGAATTACTGGATTGTTTTATGGCGACGGGGGGTCTGAGAGAAGTGATAAATGGGTTGTAAAATATTTACCCGAGAATCTTAGGCCTCTTAAAACTGAAAGAATTAGGGTTTTCCTTTAACAAAGGTGTTTAATTCCATCCTTGCTTTCCTATTAAGGAAGTTGATAACATCGACTTTTGAGGTTCTATAATCACTACAGTTGATAATCATACTACAGTTGATAATCAGTACATGATAAGTCATACACTGATAAGCATTACATTGATTTAATCATACATTGATAATCAGTACATTGGTAAACAAGAAAACGATTTCTTCTGGTACTTATTATCTCATCTACTATTCACTTTGTATAAATTCACAGCCAGCTGCAATTGTGGCATTCATATGGCCGTTGCTGATTAGGCCTCATTGACCATTTAAGTGGTATCGTATTGAAAAACCGTGTTTAGTGCTGAGCTCGAACAGTAAATGTTCTTTCAGGCATTGCTTAGCAAAAGCGATTCAAAACCATTTCATGCTGGAAGAAAAATCGAATTTGGGGCAAAAAACTCTATTTGCAGTAGTTTAACGGATTTTAAGAATTTAAAAATCTTTATCTTTAATATTAAAGTTTAAGAATCAAATTTGAGATATAATGTTTTATATTTCTTGAACATGGCAGATGCATTAGATCCAAGGTTTGAAGCAGATAAAAGAAGAGTTGCTTATGAAATTCCTTGGTTCCTCTTTATTATTGTCTCCATTCCTGTGAGTCCATGGATCGAACAAATTTCGTAAGCAACGAGTTACACATTTTGTTGGATCTCTGTACGGACTATTATTAAAAAAGTCATAGGAGTTGGAGCATTTTTGTATTTTTTTGTAAATAGGCAGACTCCTGACGGTAGATAACAGTTAGTATGCGGTTGTCTGGTTTAGTCTAATCATTTGTCTTGGCAATTGCTCAATTCGTTAAGACTGGTTGAATTTTTCTGGAATGTAAGGGAGGGTAGAGATGTTTATATTACCCGCCAGTCAAATCTATCTGAAACACTACGAGGTTCATTTGGAAATTGGAGAATAACAAGTCCTATTATGATTCATTGAAATCACCAAATATTATTTTTCCTACCACTTTGCAAGAGGGGCATATGCTTGATGTTAATGTTTTGACGACTTCACCAAAAATTTCAGTACTCTTAGTACTTCGCTGACGTGTTTTTGAATTCCAGCGAAAAGGTCGGGTGCGGGAGAGGGATTGGGGCGAAAATGTCATTCCGTCGAAAAACATTGCCTACCTAAACGGCCATTTTACAATACGGCTTTATCGGGATTGCGGTTTGGCCTTAACAACAATCTTTTTCCAATTCCCTTTGTCAGGTTGCGTCAAACTAGTTGATGATAGGAGTTTCAGCGATTTGTATCCTTCCCAAACGGGCAGACAAGGCGTTTTCTAGCCGACTTCCGCTAAAATCCCTGCATTCGAATACTCGTCTCGCCTGAACACTCGGCTTCCATCTGGCACCCCATGGCTTAGGCAGCGGAAACTGGTGGATGTTAATGCGCTGTCCATGTCGTTGAACAGGCTCATTACTTTGAACGCCCTTATGGGATGTCAATGTCGTTCAGCTATGAAAATCAACTGGACATTTTTGTGGGAAAAAATTAACATGCGAGTCCCTCCATGAAGTTGGAAGAAGTCGCATTACATGAGAAGTCTCATTCCTTTACATTGACGGGAGCTGCAGTTACTCATTTACATCAGCTTTACCAGAAGTTATCTAGCTCAGGACATTGCAGCAGAAAAAACAATTCCCTTTATAGGGCCCTATCGAAGTTCTGCTTTATAGTTGGGACAAAAATATGGGTGTGTGCCTAGTTTGTTTTTTCATGGATCTTTTCCAGATTTGAAGTAGTTGGGTGGACTTACCATCTGAAGCTGCCTCTGATATGGTCGTGAGAACCATTATATGCGAAAGGGCTTATACAGCCTGTAATTCACACAGATCATGAGGTTTCCATTTTTTCACATTCAATCGGTTGGCATACTTTCCCTCTAGCCATATTTTGTAAATAAACTCATGCGCTGCACCTAAAATCAAGCAATCATCAGGACCTGCTGCTTTATGTTCTTTAAGTTGCATATTTTGCGAATTGGACCTCTTTGTGGCTTGTTCGCGAAATCTTCATGCCGATTATCATTGCATTGGTTCGTATAACATCATCTCTATAGGAGGAATTGGTGTTTGTCATCACCTCTTTAGTAAGGAGTATAGAAGTTTTACTTCTGTAACGAATTTTCCACTTTCATTATACGCTTAACTTTTTGTAATATTTTCGAGTATCCTTACAACCGCACAATTCCACTTTTCTCACGCTTTCGGGCTTTCCGTTCTCCCTTTTTTGCGTCTGAAAAGGTGTCACTCCTTCCTTCTCGATTAAATGGTTAGCGTAGCGGGTTAGCCTGTAACGTTTTCTTGGTAAGCGATTTTTTTCGCTGCAGCTGCCTTGCCTCACTTCTCATTGTTTTCTTCTGGCGTGGACGATCAAAACAAGGGCTGTTCCGTGAGTGATATGGCACAAGGGATAGTTACATGTTCGCGCACAGTCTTACCATTGTCGTTGCAAGATTAGGGATGGGGATCAATGGATCAAAGAGAGAAATAGAGCGGGAGCAACGCCTCAGCTGTCCTTTGTGAAGGGCGCTTTTTGACGTTCCGAATCGTATAAATCTTCTAGAAGCGCAAACTTCGCAAGCGTTTATGCTTAATCGGAAGCTTGACTGCGACGACGGTAGTGGTTTCCGGAGGTCGACAATGTTAAACCCCTCTGGGGTTTGAGTGTGTAACATCTTCAGCTAAAATTGCCATACGTGCCTTCCGTCCAGTAACAATGTAATAAATCTGAATTTCGGATCAGGCTCATAAGAGGTGAGGGTCGTGAGGAGGCTGAATTGACCGCCAGTGCGAGCAAAGATATCTTTCCACCCGACCTTTGACGACCGACATCAATTTTGGTGTCATGGGCCGGATACTTATCACAAATTTTTTCGAGTTTATCTTAGCAGTTTTAACCGCACCGTCTTTTCCTTTCATTGGGACGTGAGCGCAAATTAAGCCGATGTTATACAATTCAGCTGATGCGGGAAGTGGCTATTCTTTCGCTTACAGGAGTTAATACAGTGACAAGATGGCTGACTAACCACAATTCATATATAACCCATGATGCAAACCTTCTACACTATTGTCCTAACCACTGCATTTCCTGTCTGACTGATGTAAATCCTGCATGTCATGAATGTCGGAAGCGCCTACCGTCTGAATGCTCCATATGTACCTGATCTTAAATCATAGTCCTTTAAACGTTTACCGGGGTCGTCGACTTTTGAGGACATCTATATAGAGGCTTGTGTTTGGATTTCATTGGATAAAGCCCTTCACACAATTCGAATTTAAAGCCCAAATAATTGGACTGCGTTGCTCGCATTAGTTGACGTTCTAGCGGGTGTTAGTATGTCATTCAAGATAGGCTACGTGGAGACTGTGTGTCAACTTGTATACAGCAAGACAAGAATTGTCCTGAAGGTCGCCATGTTGACCACAATCAGAAATTTTACTTTAGCTTCTGTGGGATAAAATTTGGTGAGGGGTGCTATTATTTGATTATATACTTACATACATTTTTTGCGTCTGGAATCCTTTAGTCAGGATTACGACCGTTTTTCGTACACCGCACATATTGAATAAGTATCCATGTACCCCAAGTTAATTATAGATTTTACTTTTTCACTGGAATTAGTTTAATCATCTTGTCTAGTACTACTAATAGTACGTCACCTAAAACAATCGTTTTGAAGGTGACTGACTAGGCTGGGTGACTGATAGGTAGGTGGGTAGAGGTGACTTTTCATCTAAGAGAGTTGGATGGACCACACTTAGACCACGTAGGGCCCATTGGGTTACCACAGTTTTCCGCTATCCCCTAGTTTCGGAACCACTCGGAGCTTTGGTGAAGGGACTGAAACTGCCAGTGTCAGTTCGTGAGAGTTGCTCCAGATCATCCATATAGTAAGTACCTTTTTCTCCTTTAGCACAACAGCCAATTTGAAGGCCTTCCAGAACTCGAATACACGCATATTTGGTGAGTGCTAATTTTATGTTTCACCTTAGTTTTTATGGTATTCATCGGTGATAATAAGGTCGAACATGTTTGATCGAACGTAATTGATCACTTAATTAGGTTATGTAATCATGTTTGATTACATTGTCTGTGATACAGTTGTAGAAAAGTCAGTCAGTTTAATTTATAATTGAATTATTGAAATGCTTTCACTCAATTTTCAATCAGACTAAATATTCTTTTTAATAATTCTATTAATTCTTTTACTCCATTTTATGAACAAATTGTTAATTACTAAATATGGTCAAAAATAATTGAATTTCAACATGTTTCGAAGTTGGGAAATAATTTAGGTGCAAAAGATTATTTGGGGTCCTAATATAATGACGTCCTTACGGCCAAGGTTAGTGGTGGATTTTGAGACAGGCGTATCAATAACACCAAATACCGCTCTTACATTGGTAAATAAAATGTCTTTTTGTATTTAGATCTTTTTTGCTTTCTTTACAATTGACTGTAATCGGGTTTTTTTAGATAACATTGCAGTCAGCAATGAATAAAATGAGAAGTCTATAATAAAAAACTTCTGTATATGGACAGAGACCGAACCCACACGTCTGACTGTTTGCTAACGAATCAATAGCTCCCGCACTCCTTTATTAACAATCTTTTTCAGCGCTTATTCATTTTGCTATAGTGTATTAATGCGTTTATTCGTCATGTCCCTTTGGATATCTTAAATGGCGGTTACTTGTGTACATTACACTCGAGACCAAAATAAAATTGTAGCAATGTTTATATTAGAGTGCTCGGTTAAGGATGCTAGAAAATGAGAGCTCAAAGATCTCTGTTTCTTTATGACAAGATCAGGATGAAAGACGGTGTCTGAAGTTGGGCCTAATGGGATAATTAAACAAGCGTACCATATCGTGAGGGTAGACAGGTATTGTCCAGTGAGCAATACATTATTGACTTGATGTATTAAAAAATTGGTATTACAGACGTTAAAAGAAAACTCAATGTTTATGAATTTCGCTTATAGAAAACAAAATAACTAAAGTTTTAGTTGCCAGCTTGGCATGGAACTAACGGCCGATTGCTGTTCATAGTAGACCCATATGTTACTTGATAGACATCACTTTATCGCGTTTGGCGTTTTTGAGACGAAAGGAAGGCGGTTTTTTAATGATACCGTGGGTGACAAAAATGCCAAAGGATAAGTTGTTACTGTGTTTGCGTATACGTCTATCGCAATTTATTTTTATTTATTTCTTACAACGTTTATTTCACGAATGTTGGCTACGTTTTCACTTTCAGAGAATAATATAACGTGCATCAGCATTTAATTTATTTTTATTTTCACAAATTAATAATTGAAAACAACAATTTTTTAACTTTTTATTTTATATGACAAATATTTAACAGACTACTGCAAAATTATTTAATTTTCTTTATTCCATTACATACGAATCTTTTATAAAATATTTCTTGTCGAAATTTTTACACAGGAACAAAATTCGAGAGCTAATACTCCGACTGTCGACTACGTCAAATACAATAAAGCTGATTATCTTGATTTCCTCGTAAGATGCTCGTAAGTTCCGATCCGGAATGCATAATTCAGAGATGTTTGCAATGGTAGTTATTGAGTTATAATGACCATAATATCTTATCTATAGTTTAAGAGTTGCCATCGACAGCTTTTATGACCGCGGAATTACTGATTGTTTTATGCGACGTCTGAAGAGAAGTGATAAATGTTGTAAAATATTGCCCCGAGAATCTTAGGCTCTTAAACTGAAAGAATAGGGTTTTCTTTAACAAAGGTGTTTAATTCCATCCTTGCTTTCCTATTAAGGAAGTGATAACATCGACTTTGAGGTTTATAATCATACATTGATAATCATACTACATTGATAATCATACATTGATAGTCATACATTGATAAGCATACATTGATAATCATACATTGATAATCATACATTGGTAAACAAGAAACGATTTCTTCTGGTACTTATTATCTCATCTATATTCACTTTGTATAAATTCACAGCAGCTGCAATTGTGCATTCATATGGCCGTTGCTGATTAGGCTATTGACCATTTAAGTGGTTATCGTATTGAAAAACCGTGTTAGTGTGAGTCGAACAGTAAATGTTCTTTCAGGCATTGTAGCAAAAGCGATTTCAAAACATTTAATGTGGAAGAAAATCGAATGGCAAAAAACTCTATTTGCAGTAGGTTTAACGGATTTTAGAATTTAAATCTTTATCTTTAATATTAAGTTTAAGAATCAATTTGAGATATAATGTTTTATATTTCTTGAACATGGAGATGCATTAGATCCAAGGGTTTGAAGAGATAAAAGAAGAGTTCTTATGAAATTCCTGTTCCTCTTTATAAATTGCTCCCATTCTGTGAGGTCCTATGATCGACAAATTTCTGGTAGAACGGAGTTACACATTTGTTGGATCCTCTGTACTGACTATTATTAAAAGTCATAAGATGAGATTTTTGTATTTTTTTGTAAATAGGCAGACTCCTGACGGTAGATAACAGTTAGTATGCGTTGGTCGGTGTAGTCTAATCATTTGTCTTGGCAATTGTCAAATTCGTTAGACTGTTGAATTTTTGGAATGTAAGAGGGTAGAGATGTTTATATTTACCGCAGTCAAATCTATCTGAAACACTACGAGGGTTCTTTGGAATTGGAGAATAACAAGTCCTATTATGATCATTGAAATCACCAAATATTATTTTCCTACCACTTTGCAAGAGGGATATGCTTGGATGTTAATGTTGACGACTTCACCAAAAATTTCAGTAACTTTAGTACTTGCTGACGTGTTTTTGAATTCCAGGAAAAGGTCGGGTGCGGGAGAGATGGGCGAAAATGTCATTCGCGTCGAAAAAATTGCCTACCTAAACGGCCATTAACAATACGTTTATCGGATTGCGGTTTGCCTTAACAAATCTTTTCAATCCCTTTGTCAGTTGGTCAAACTAGTTGATGATAGAGTTTCAGCGATTTTATCCTCCCAACGCAGACAAGGCCGTTTTCTACGCCGACTTCCGCTAATCCCTGCATCGAATACTCGTCTCGCCTGAACACTCGCTTCCATCTGGACCCCATGGCTTAGCCAGCGGAACTGGTGGATGTTAATGCGCTGTCCATGTCGTTGAACAGCTCATACTTTGAACGCCTTATGATGTCAATGTCGTCAGCGTATGAAATCAACTGGACATTTTTGTGGAAAAAACTAACATTGCGAGTACCCTCCATGAAGTTGAAGAAGTCGCATTACATGAGAAGTTCATTCCTACATTGACGGAGCTGCAGTTACTCATTTACATCAGCTTTACAGAAGTATCGAGCTCAGACATTGCAGCAAAAAACAATTCCTTATAGGGCTATCGAAGTCTGCTTTATAGTTGACAAAAATATGGTGTGTGCCTATTTGTTTTTCATGGATCTTTTCCAGGATTTGAAGTAGTGGTGGACTTACCATCTGAAAGCTGCTCTGATATGGTTCGTGAGAACATTATATGCGAAGGGCTTATAGCCTTGTAATTCACACAGATCATGAGGTTTCCATTTTTCCCATTCCAATCGTTGGGCATACTTTCCTCTAGCCATATTTTGTAAATAAACTCGTGCGTGCACCCTAAAATCAAGCAAGTCATCAGGACCTGCTGCTTTATTGTTCTTAAGTTGCATATTTGCGAATTGGACCTCTTTGTGGCTTGTTCGGCGAAATCTTCATGCCGTTATCATTGATTGGGTTCGGTATAACATCATCTCTATAGGAGGAATTGGTGTTGTCATCACCTCTTAGTAGAGTATAGAAGTTTTACTTCTGTAACGAATTTTCCACTTTCATTATACGCTTAACTTTTTGGTAATATTTTCGAGTATCCTACAACCGCACAATTCCACTTTCTCACGCTTTCGGCTTTCCTGCTCCCTCTTTTTGCGTCTGAAAATGCGTCACTCCTTCCTTCTCGATAATGGTTAGCGTAGCGGTAGCCTGTAACGTTTTCTTGTAAGCGATTTTTTTCGCTGCAGCTGCCTTGCCTACTTCTCATTGTTTTCTTTGGGTGGACGATCAAAACCAAGGACTGTTTCCGTAGTGATATGCAAGGGATAGTACATGTTCGCGCACAGTCTACCATTGTCGTTGAGATTAGATGGGGATCAATGGATCAAGAGAGAATAGAGCGGAGAACGCCTCAGCTGTCCTTTGTGAAAGCAGCTTTTTGACGTTCCGAATCGTAATCTTCTAGATAGCGCAAACTTCGAAGCGTTTATGCTTAATCGAAGCTTGACTGCGACGAGGTAGTGGTCCGAGTCGAAATTTAAACCTCTGAGAGTGTGTACATCTAGTAAATTGCATACGTGCCTTCCGTCCATAACAATGTAATAAATCTGATTGGATGTTGATCGATCGTGGGACAACCAAGTGGCTTTGTGAATATAGAAATGCTGAAACATACATACTACCATGTTACACGCCGCGGCGAATTCGATCAGCCTCATAAGAGGTAGAGGTCGTGAGGAGGCTGAATTGACCGCCAGTGCGAGCAAAGATATCTTTCCACCCGACCTTGATCGACCGCATCAAATTTGTGTCATGGCCGGATACTTATCACAAATTTTTTCGAGTTTATCTTAGCAGTTTAACCGCACCGTCTTTTCCTTTCATTGGACGTGAGCGCAAATTAAGCGATGTTATACCAATTCAGCTGATGCGGGAAGTGGCTATTCTTTCGCTTACAGGTTAATACAGTGACAAGATGGCTGACTAACCACAATCATATATAACCCATGATGCAAACCTTCTACACTATTGTCCTAACCACATGCATTTCCTGTCTGACTGATGTAATCCTGCATGTCATGAATGTCGGAAGCGCCTACCGTCTGAATGCTCCATAGTACCTGATCTTAAATCATAGTCCTTAAACGTTTACCGGGGTCGTCGACTTTTGAGGACATCTATATAAGAGGCTTGTGTTTGGATTTCATTGGATAAAGCCCTTCACACAATTCGAATTTAAAGCCCAAATAATTGGACCTGCGTGCTCGCATTAGTTGACGTTCTAGCGGGGTGTAGTATGTCATTCAAGATAGGCTACGTGGAGACTGTGTGTCAACTTGTATACAGCAAGACAAGAATTGTCCTGAAGGTCGCCAGTTGACCCCAATCAGAAATTTTACTTTAGCTTCGTGGGTAAAATTTGGTGAGGGTGTATTATTTGATTTATATACTTTACATACATTTTTGCGTCTGGAATCCTAGGATTACGACCGTTTTTCGTACACCGCACATATTGAATAAGTATCCATGTACCCAAGTTTATTATAGATTTTACTTTTTCACTGGAATTAGTTTACTCTAAAAATTTTTACCGAAAGTAATGTTAATTACTATTTTTTAAGATCTCACAGCAAAGGTTCAATCTCTTGTCTAGTACTACTAATAGTACGTCATCTAAAACAAATCGTTTTGAAGGTGACTGACTAGGCTGGGTGGCTGATAGGTAGGTGGGTAGAGGTGACTTTTCATCTAAGAGAGTTGGATGGACACACTTTGACCACGTAGGGCCCATTGGGTTACCACAGTTTTCCGCTATCCCCTAGTTTCGGAACCACTCGGAGCTTTGGTGAAGGGACTGAAACTGCCAGTGTCAGTTCGTGAGAGTTGCTCCAGATCATCCATATAGTAAGCACCTTTTTCTCCTTTAACAAAGTACCGGGCATGTATGTGGCGGTAGAAGGACAGTCCTCTCCTCTTCCTCATCCCTGCAGCTTCTGCAGAAATCATTAGTAAGGTGTCCAAGATCAATGCGCCTAGAATGCGTACCCATAAAGCAATGCCCCGTAATGACCCTGACAACCATACTGAGCGTACCCCTCTGGAGTTTCAGCAGACCCATCGTGCGCCCTTCATCTAGCCTTGGCTAGATTTTTCTCGCCGTTCTACCCGCGTCCGAGACCGCTCATCTGTCTCTGACGGAAACGCATTATCAATTATGACCCTACAGGCTCTCATAGGTTTTATTGATAATTCTGGACAGTTATTGGTTTCAAAAGAAGTCTTTCCTATGTCTAAAAATTTAGACACTATACCTGATAATGACGGAAATAAATTGCTCCCCAAACAATCATTAACCTGGTCCTGTCAACTCTGCTCGTTTAATCAATCTCGATGCTACTTCTCCTGTTTCATCAACCTTAATACCAAATGCTTCTGTTGTGAATAATCAAAATGCTACTGCTGAAAATCATCCAAAGGAGTTGCGAACTATTTCCCCTAAAAAGACAATATTTGCTACACGCTTTGCAGTTGATACGAATGCTGAAGATATGAAATTCTATATTCTATCATCAATTCTATATTCTATTCTAAAATTGTAATCCAAATGAAATTCTTCTTTTCAAAATAAATTCGAGATATAGGGCATCATTCAAAATTATTGTTCCTGAAAAACTGTTCCAGCAAATTGTTAATCCGGAATTTTGGCCTAAAAATGCATTAGTTCGTGAATTTATTTACAGTGATAGAAATATTGCTCGTCTTCCTCACATTGCTGACACAAATCAAAAAAACTAATTTCCATTGTTTATCACAATGTTAGAGGTATTAAGTCGAAATTATTTCCAATTTATTGTAATAGTTTTGGATTTAATTACCATATAATAATATTCACTGAAACTTGGCTCAGTAGCAGAATTAATAATTCTGAGATTTTTTGCCCTAAATATAATGTCTTTAGAAAAGATAGAGAAAGCTGTGCGCAATACAATATAAAAAAAAACTGGAGGCGGCGTATTAATTGCCATCTCAAATGAATTCTCGCCTGAAGAAGTTGTCCTTCATGACTTCCAACATATTGAGTTGAAATGCGTATTAGTTAAAATTCATAATCAATCTTTATTCATTGCTTGCGTGTACATTCCTCCTAATTTACCACTCACTGTCTATGAAGATTACTTAAATGCGATTGATTCACTTCTGAGAAAAGTAAACACAACAAATCTGGTACTATTGATAGGAGACTTTAATATGTCACATACATCATGGAAGTGTGTTCAAGATTCAAACTATTTACTCCCAATTGGTTCTTCGGAGTCCTATACAAATATAATTAATTGTTTACTTGAGCTATCTTTTTCAAATCAAATTTGTTAGTGATTCATCGGAATTCTCAGTTATTCGTCATACGCCTATCTCCAATCCTGAAGACAAAACAAATAAATTACTCCGAACTTGAAATTAAACTTCTTTCATCATTATCTCCATGCAAGCACAATGAATTTAACGTCAAAAACAGAAAACTTTTTGTTCCATTTAACAAATCGATAATCCAAACGTGCACTTCAACTATCTGAATCGATTGGGATAAAGAACTTGACTGGTTATGGCAATGATTTGAACCTTTGGATCAGTGCATTACGAAATTTTATCAGTTACTTCACGATTGTTTCGTTGATTGTATTCCAAAGTGTTACCACGATCTAATCACGGTCCACCTTGGAATACAAAATACATTTCAAGATTAAAAAACAAGAAAAATAAGTTGTATAAAAACTTTAAAAAGGATAGATCAATAATAAATTATTCCAAATACTGCTTAGTAAGATCTGAATACACCATCGCCAACCAAAGGGCTTATTACATCTACTTAAATAAAGTAAAACTTAATTTCAAGAGGGATCCTAAATCATTCTACAAATTTGTTAATTCGAAACGTCGAGCAGCAGATTTTCCTTCTGTTATGAAGCTTGGTAGTCATGAATCCTCAGATAATAAGGCTATAAGTAACTTGTTTGCGGAATTTTTTGTTTCTACATATTCATCATCTACATTTAACGCCAATAATCAAAATTATATTCCTGAAGTAAAAAACTTTGATGTATCTTTTATTAACCAACGTACTGTTTGCAATTATATACAACAATTAAAACCTTCGCATGTAGCCGGTCCTGATGGGGTTCCTAGCAGTATTTTAAAACACTATTCTCAATTACTGAGTATTCCATTAACCTATTTATTCAACAAATCACTTAAATTGGG
>QOCX01001046.1:0-52151 GCA_005959815.1 Sarcophaga bullata | reverse complement strand
TATTTTGAAAGCACATAAAAAAACTTATCTCAATGATATATCATAACATAAATAGATATAAAAATGATTAATAAATTAAATTAATTATTGAACAAAGCAATTTTTTTTTTAATTGAAACCTTCTAAGAGAAATTTCGTGAAATTTACGTTCAGTCATTTGAATATTCTTGAGTTAATTATCATTTTAGTTTTCCGACAATGATTTTGGGTTTGTCGTGTCGATAAACAGTAGTACAGGTATAGTTATTCCAACATGGACTTACGATAACAACCATTTCGGCGAAGCTATATCTGTCAAATTAATTGTCATTTACATAGTCTGTTTTGCCAAATCGCCATTGACGGTACTGAACATAATTTTCATCGAATATCATCACCGTCTCAGGATGATTTAGTACGTAAAAAGTTAAATTGACTGGCGGACGACGTTAGGTCATGGTCATCCGCTTCACCCAGAAAAGTCATTGTGGACAAAGTCCACACATAATGACATTCGATGATTTCAAACATTTCGATAATATCCCTCATAAACTTTGTTTTACTTAAATTTGTTATTTCGGAAGCGCTGAAAAAGACTCTATAGGTGTTGACAGTTGGTGGATTTTTTTTGTGGTAGAATTGGATTAGCTGTCTATTGTGCTTATTCTTTTAGTGCAAGCCGTTAGTTCGAACAATTCAAGCGCGGATACATGAAGATCGTGTTATATTGTAAGTTTCCATATTTCTGAAATCTCAAGATTTCAGCCTTTGCTGCGTAAAAAATATGTTCTTATCGTTAAGACAAGTTTATTACCCTGAGGTCATTTGACCCATTACAGTCGTCCTGAGAGGTGGAGAAACGTGAGAAGAAGAAAGAGAATTTGAGGAATACGGGAAAAAGTAAAAACATGAATATAAATAAAATACACAAAAGAATAAAATACTGAGAGCCGGAAAATCGACTATCGGCCAAATGAGCTCATCAAAGAAACCTCCTCAAGCATTTGTTCTAAAGCATTCCATTTCAGCTAACTTTAGCGACCCAGTTACATGCGATCTAGTCCGCAAATCCCTTGGATCTTTCAGAACTACAAATTTTACCCATACAGACGAATTTTTAAAACATTTTTCAAAAGTGTTTACATAATTGGTCATTATAACTCTTCAGTCAGGATTACTACCTAGCTTCTCACAGAAAAGAAATATGAAATCGATGAAATTAGCAACATGAGTTTGAAATCTCTTTCCAACAAAACTCTGAAAGTCCTCACAATCATTATTAATGCTTGTCCAAAACTTTTCTCTATTTCCAGAGAATTTAAAGAATCTAAAGTTATTACCGTAAGAAAACCAAAAAACCCTTATATTACCTCGTCGTATAGACCTTAAGTTTGCTCTTCTCTATTGGAAAAATCGTGAAAAAAATAATTAAAGCTTAGATAATTTGGCTAAGTTGGTCAATGTTATTGAACTTAATAATAATATTCCTTCTTACCAATTTGGTTCTCGTAGAGCCCACAACACTGTATACCGGTTGATTAGAATAAGAAAATTAATTACTTTAATCTACAGATATCTACTAGCATGGTTTTGCTAGATATCAAGGCTGCTTTTTATTGTATATAGCATGGTGTACTTGCGATGCAAGCGATTACCGAATTTTTCTTGTTTTTCATATGCTAATTCTGACGTCAGACTTAATAGGGTTCAAACAATGTCCATATCTCTTAATCCAATGTTAACATTTTTTCAATTCATCATTAAAATTTAATTTAATTTTAAATTTAAAATTTATTTTAGGAAATTATTAACACAAATTGCAAACGAAAGTGGTTCAAGAGTTGACCCTAGCGGTGTTGTAGAGGACAAATGAAATTGTATTAGTTCTGTATGTATAAGTTCTTATGCTTTATATATTGGCGTCTGCATTTATGTCCTGAGTATTAAATTTTTTCATATAATATTTTTACGTAAAGCATAGCGACGCTACGTATTCTTAATTTTGATTAAATTCCAAATGTTTAAGTAATTTGCAGGTGCTATCTTATGTTTCTGTTTTATGACTGGAAATCGACTTTTTTACCATTGATTTCATTAGTGGTGTTTTCTATTTGACAAGAATATGTATTTCAATCAATTAGTTTTGTACCGTAACTATTGAGAAGTGTTGCTACACTGAGTGTAGAAAATTTGACTTCAGTAATATTAATTTTTAAATAATTTTTATCTCCACACATTTCTGGTCTAAAAGTCTAAATTTCTGACGTAACGCAAAAATAAAAGCTACATTTATTCTTTCTTTTTTTAATCCATAATTTAATATAAAAATAGTTTTAAAAGAAAACCACATTCAAAAATTTATTGAGTTTTAATGTTAACCGAATTTAATCAACCAAATCCGAAAAAGAAATGGAAACCAAATAAAAACAAAATTAATACGACTAAATTAAATATAATACGGGACTAAAAGACTGATTAAATATTAAAAAATTTTAATGCACATATGGGACCCAGAACGAAAAATTACAAAGCTGGTTATCTGTTAATAAGAAATCTATTGAAAAATCATAATGCATTTCAAGATATGTCAAGATACTTTAGAAGCCTGCTTATTTTTATTACTACAATTTCCCATTAAGAAATTTTTGATTTGTATTGGATTCCGGTAATAAATAGTTGTTTCTAAAAAGATTTAAGTTTGTGGTTATTTGCTATTATTCAAATATTTTGCGACAATACTTTTAATTTCTTTTAATATATATAAAAGTTTTATATTTGCAACTGTTTACACGAGAGAACAAATTTATTCAACACTAACTCTGCCTTCCAATAACCTTTAAACACATAATAATAAAACATCTCTAATACACATCAAAACTCACAATATACACATACATACATTTATCAACACTTTTAACATAATTATAAAAATTCTTGTTGATCAGTTGACTGTCGATCCTCGAGCAATACTAAACAAATAAAATAAACCCTATAATCGCTACGGGAGTGCGCTGTATTTTACATTAAAACATTAAACTAAATTGCGAACTAAAAACCAAAAATACTTAGTGTTACAAAATAAAAAATATTATAAAAACATAACAATTATAAAATAAACATAAACAGAATACAGAAATTGTGAACAGATTACATTTGTGAATTTTACATTTAAACATTAATTTACACTTTGAATTAAAACAAAAATTTATTATTACCAACAACAAATAAAGTACGTTTATAACGTTTTTGAAAATATATACATAAAAAATAAATAATATTTATTATTAACATATAGACCCACACAATAAAATGTATAAATAAACATAAAAGAATACCAGAAATTGTGAACAGATTACATTTGTGAATTTTACATTTAAACATTAATTTACACTTTGAATTAAAACAATATTTAATTATTACCAAAACAAAAAGTACGTTTATAACGTTTTTGAAAATATATACAATAAAAAAATAAACTAATATTTATTATTAACATATAGACACACACATATATGTACATATTAAAAGGTATGTATATTCAATCATCCTACCCCATTTACCCCACATACTAAGCAACATTAAAAAAAACTCTAAGCCAAATTATTTATTTATTTATTTTTTTATTCATAATAATAAAGAAATCAAATAGATTCAATATTACGAGATATTAAACATGACTGTCGGGTCGCGAGACATCTCGTTTTCATGTCTTTTATTCGATTTGATCGCAAACTTCACCAACCAGCGGCAAATATATGGTGGTCCAAAAAAACGCACGATGTTAATTGTAAATGAAACTAAGTTTTTAAGAATTATCTTAAATTTTTTTTATTATGGTACAACAATCTATGACAATTTATGTCATATCATCTAAATGCTCGCTATATTTTTATTGGCCCCGAGACTTAATTATAGCCTTAATATGCCGAATGATCTTATCCTTTAGTTCTTGAATTGTTTTCGTGTCATTGATGTACAGTTTTTTTTTTTAAATATCTCCAAAGAAAGAAGTACAACGGTGTTAAATCACATGATCGTTGCGGCCAATTAACATCGCTACGACGTGAGGTAATACAACCATTGAATTTCATGTGTAAAAAAGCCATTGCTTTGTTGGATTAGTGGCAAGTGGCATATTTCGACCAGTTCCATATCCTTAATTTCTGGCCACCATAAGTCCGTTATTAGCTTGTGAAAGCCATTGACAGTAACTACTTTTCGAAGAAGTACGGCCCAATGACGCCGCCGACCTATAAACCGCACCAAACAGTCGCAAAACTATAGTAAGGACATTAAATCTCAAACAAAACTCAACTGAAAAACTTGCTTATGGGTTAAAGGCAGCGAATATCAATAGAAAACAGAAAAAACTGGTATATTCAATGCCAAATAGCTTAAATGGAGTATTTAACCTTAAGGGTAAAGGTAAAGAGAAACAATTCAATAAAATAAATATAAAATTCTTAACTTTTTTGCTTGGAATTTTTTCTTAAAATTCATAAAATTTTTTACATACATTAGCGTACTTAGACTTATGCTTTACAGTGTATATAGAATTATACATTACTATAAATTATCCGATACTCTTTGGAGGAAAACCCAAGTTTTCGGAAATAGCCTGACACGTAGGCTGTTTAACTTTTCTTTCTAAACTGCGTGCCAATTACAAATGCAGTTACGACTCACTTAAATGTTTTCTCATTAAATTGTTTTTTTTTTATTTTTCATTTCTAAAAAAATTAATTTTTTACCAGGTACAAAAATATTTTTTTAGTTAAAAACCCTTTTATTTTTTCACAAATTTTATACTTAAGTGAATAAAATAAATAAAATTTAACTCGAGGGTTCTTTCGTTACTTGTGATAATCCTGTCGAAATCGGTTAAAGTAAGCAAATTTAGAGGGAATACCAGATATTCATTATTGTATTTTATCCGTATGAAGCGGTAAAAAGATGCCTCCCCCAAGCCTTTTGTGCTGACCAACCTCAGGCTTATGTTCGGTGTCAATAATTACTTGACAAGCACCCAGACGTTTCGATCTGAAATGAATTAACCCGTTACCATCCAGAACAATTGGGTTCAATAGGCTTTTTTCCATAAAGTTTGCTGAACATTTGACAAACATTTGCATTTCCGACGAGTATAGTGTTGCCACTATCATAAGGAGGATCTTGTTTTGGCTTATTTGAATTATTTCTGTAGTTCCCTATAATTGAATAGCATAACATTATATTGTATGTAAATAGTAAATAGTAAATAGTTCTGCTATGAGTTTCTGCTAATTAGTCAATAAATTTCGAAGAGTTTAAGTTTTATATGAGCTTATTTTACTTATACAGCGTCTTTCATTAAGCGCTTTATATCTTTAAAATTAAAAAAGTAAAGTGTGTGCATGAGATATTACAGAAATTTTTTATTCGTCTAAAAGACCTTTTGGTGCCGTTATGTGTGAAATCTAAAATAGTTATTATGCGTGCCACGGCTTTTCTGGGTGGTACGCAAACGAAAAGTAAAATTTTTCTTGATTCCGGCGCATAAATCAAGTTGAATTTGGCCGATAGCATGCGTTATGTTGCTACAGGACGGCTTATAAATGCAACTCAAAGAAACCCCCGAAGAAAAAGTCTAACGTGGTCAAATCACATCACGTCTAGTGTAGAATAGTCAATGTAGCATAAGCTGTGTGGCATGTAGTTCTGTCCTGATGAAACCAGATGTCGTAGGTGTCGAAATTCTTCGTTAAGGAATGGTAATCAGTAGCTATAGTGATGCGTTGACAACGATGGCCTGGCCAAATCTGTTCTCAAAGAGATATGAACTGATGACGCCATCAGCTCTAAATTCACGCAAACAGTGACTTTTTCGGAATGCGTTTGACGCCCTTGAATTTCATATGGATTGGTACCGTTCTACAATTTTATTTGTTCACTTACCGATTTATCTATAAATGGCACTAATCAATGAAGATGATTTTCCGATGAAAGATTCAGCGGACAAACGTTGTTGAATTTTTGAGTCGGCCGATCATTTGTTGAACTTTAAATTTATGCTTTGCGTTTAGTTCTCTCGGTGGACCGAAAATGGCGATCGTAGAATGATGATTTCGCAAAACTGTATAAATGGTAACGAATTTGGCAACTGTAGCCTCATCAAGATGGCTCTCAAAGTTCGCAGGCCTTAGATAAGTCGATATATGAAATTTCCAAGACAGGTTTCTATCAATGTGAATGCCAAGATATTTTGTGTGCAAAATGCTGAAGCACAACGTAATTATTTATGGTGTCGTAAGTTTAGTATTACGTGGATATAAATTGGGTTCACCTACTTTAATTCTCTAGATCTTTAAACTTCTATAAAAAATCGTCTTTGATTCGTGCTGATATACATTTTTTCTTTGGGAAGCATGAACGATGCAATAGAACGATGTATTACATTGAAGAAAATAGACGACAATTGATGTAAAGAAAACAACACAAACAGCAAATAGTATCAATAAGTAAAAAGTTAACTTCAACATAGATTTCATATTACACTCTAAGTGAAAAAATAGTAAACCTTGATTATTATTTTTCTTTTTTTTTTTGTACTTTAAAACTAAAAAATGTTCTCCATGTATTAAATTTCTTCAATGTGAGATTTATGAATATGTTACCATCAAATATAATTATTATAAAAGCATAAGTAGTTGCTTCTAATTTCATATACGATAAAAGATAACACTATTTTGACAACATCACAGTTTCCTTCAATGTGGAGGCATACGAAGATTATCCTAATACAAACCTGCACAAAATATTACAGACCAATTGCGTTACTCCCATAACTTGTCCAAGACTTTTGAACGTATAGTTCATGATCAAATCAGTCAAATACTTATTTGACAACTCACTACTACGACAGACAATCTGGTTTCAGAACCTAGAACACAGCTGGTTACCGGCATTAGTGGATGTTGTAGAGGAGTTAAGGTCAAAAATGGATTAAAACACTGTGTGTCTTCTGGTGCTCTAGATCACTGGAAAGCTTTCGATCACTGTTGATCATAGACATTCTTTTGTCACAAGTTGACAGAATACCTTTTCAATTTTCTCAACATCAGCAGTAAAACCTATTAGGACATACCTGTATAAGGAAGTCAGACAGTACACCATGGTGAATGTAACAATATTTAGCAGACCGGTACGAAGAGGTGTACCACAGGGTTCAATTCTCCGGCCCATCTTGCTATACATAATGTACTCGAATAACCTACCTTCATCGTTTCTCACTGTGGGAATCAAATGATATGCGACGACGTTCAACTCTACTATTAGCTGTTTCAAAACTGGACATAGACAATGTATAAGTGAAACTGAATCCATGACCTTGACAACTCTATTTAAGTGGAGCTACGCAAAATGGTCTTTGCTAAAAATGCGAACTAAATCAAAGGCTATCGTAATTGGGAAAGTCTGCCTTTTTTCAACGAATCCTACCTACCACGATTAGTCGTTGGGGACTGCACCCATAGAATTGGTTACAATGTGCCAAGAACTTAGGTATTATTTTTAATAGTCAACTTTCCTGGCTGACCATGTGAATACGACTATGTGGACAGGACGCATGCTATGTTGAGGAATCTTTATAGGAGTCAATCTTGGTACGCAATAATATGAATATCACGGATATCTATTGGACGAGAGGACATATCTGATTCCTCACTCATTGTATGGATTGGAGGTATTGTGCGGATTTGGGATCTATATAGAAAATAGACTTTAAAGTTACTTAACAACACATTAGCAAGATATATTTTTGGACGCGCAGAATTAGTAAATGTATATCACATTTTTCATACAAAAATATAATAATATGACCTTGAAAACTTTATGAAATAATTCGTATGCTGCTCTATACTTAACACAAGATTATCTATAGTTTAGAACCAAAACTATTTATTTAAAGCACTCCAGTTTTCTAGAACATAGAGGCTCTATAAAGGATAAACGACTTTATTACATAGAATGAACAGAAGGCACAGAACAGGTGTCTGAAAGACACTTTTTTATTAATGCTATACGTTTATGGAACACAACTTCCGCCAGAAATTTCAATGCAAGGCGCCAATCATATGCAATTTAAAACAGCAATTTCAAACACACTTTTCTTTCCTTTAGATTTATTCATTTGCTAGGCTAAATTAAATTTAATTAATATATTTTTAACTTTTTTTTAAACATTTTTGTGATTAACTTAATCATTATATTTTATCATTTTATTAACTTATTTTAATAAACAGTTACTTTTAATAAATTAAGAATAATGCTTGTTGTACTGGTTTTAAATCAAAAATAAATAAATAAATAAATAAAAAATAAAATAAATTACATTTTAAGTTAAATTTCAAAAACAGTTCTCTTAACTACGTTTATGAATGACAATCAAAAATTGCTCTCCAATTTATCAAATATTGACAGACTGATTGCAGTTTTTATTAAAGTTATTAACTGAAACAGCACTATCTACTGACGTTATTAAGGCAATGTTTATATGGTAAGTACATATATATCTTTTGATATTTATATACATATGTATATTACTAGACAAGTGATAGCTATCAGTACGTCACTATACGGCGATACAATTTCCTGGCAGTACCATACGTGATAGAACCTGGCAACTGAAAGCAGTTGAAGGATTTGTGAATACTTAGTTCTAAATATTAATTTTCATAATTGAATTAAAATATATATGTAAACAATAATAATAATAATGATCATAATAATAATTACAAGAATATTTTAACTTTTGAATTGAAGGTCACAGGCACTATTTTTAGTGAATGTTTGTAATGTTTGTACTGTATACAGTAAGTGTCAATACAAAACATAGGAAGTATTACGTTGCAAATTAGAAATGTAATACTAAAAACACATTTCCTATTCATGTACTATAATGTACGCATGTACATACATATGTATACTGCAAAAAATACGAACATCCCTTTTTTGGCTGGCGTTAAATTAAATAAAATATAAGTAAGCAAAATTTAATAGTGATAAGACCTTAAAATAAAATTATATAATTTTGGTTTAGCCAGATGTCCACTAAAAACATATATATATAAAAGCAAATAAATGTTGAAAAAAATATACAAATCAGGCCGACTAACCAAAAAATGTAAATAATGCCCAGTTAAAATTATTCTTTTTTAATGCAAAATAAGGGGTGATAAGAATTCCAAACTGGATATTTTCCACAACCAAAAATCCTTTCTTTTTCGTACAAAATTAAGAAAAATATGCTTTAAAAAATCATAAAAAGCAAATTTTATCTGCGTATGGGACAGTGTTTTCTGTTTCGTATCCGGTTTTTAACGGAAAACGGCACATTATGTACATCAGTGCACACATACGTAAAAAACAATCAGTTTGGGTTTCCATTAGGATTATGAAAGGAATAGACTTTAGCCGGACAACGGACAGTAACCACAAACGAACGTTTGTTTAATTTTTCTATTTTCCCTACAATATTTGTTTGTATTTCACTGTATTTGAAAACTGAAACTGAAAAGCAGTTGAATTTTGTTCGAGTTGAAGAAAAGTAAAAATTCAACAAAAGTTTAAACGAAAAGAAAAAGAAGCATTCAATCGAAAACAAATGAATTACAGTGTGTGGCCAAATATAGTTCGATGATCGTTTCGAACATAACATACATACAACAATCATGCACTTTATAAAGTGTTGCTGTAACTCTGTTTCATTTTTAGTGCAAATATCATCTTTAACCTGTTCTTTTAACAACGCTAAAAGTACACATAATAAACAACTTTTTCTAATTCTTGGTCACAGTCGATGTATTTTTACGTAGAAACTATTGCAGAAGAATTTCGATATAACTTCTCTGCAGTTGATGGCAGACGCTGTGGTAGTACAGCAGTAATTCGGCAATCGGTATAATTTGACAACAATTATTGTATGGCTTTAAAAAAGTATCTCATTCTCTTTATATTTTATCTGTTTTATTTCCTCTCCTGCTTGTTCTGCCCTGATGGCAACTATGATAGCAGTATCTTCTAGCCATTTTATAATTATGTTTTATCATACTGTACTGATCTCTGATAAACGCAGAGAGACTTTATCCGATTGTCTTAATATTGAGTTAAACCGTCGAGTAATCTTAAAAAAACTAGAGCGTTGGTAGTTAAAGAGATTTTAAAAGGTTTTTTTTTTTAACGGAATAGAAATTATCGAACACCGTATGGAAAAATTTTAGAAATTCGAGGAATGTACACATGACAAATAAAATGAGTTAAAGAGACTTTGAAGAGGTGATAAAATGCGTATAAAGATGTCTTTCACAGCAAACCACGCAATATTAACTACACTCTTACGAATATATACTTTTAACAGCAGGCAGTAGCCAATGAATTTGAACTACATTTTATCTTAAATATAGATACTGGTAGGATTTCACAACCGAACTGCGTGATACTTATTACGGGGGGGTCTGTTTTTGCACACATAATATTGCGATTCGTAATATTAAGTATTATCAGATAAAAGTATTTATAATGCTTCTGTTGAAGCACCTTTAATCATTTCTTTTATAAGTTTTATTTTAAAATCATGAACTTATTTCAAATCATTCATTTTTGTTATTTCTTATTTATTTGAATATATATTTCATTTAATTTCTTTAAGAGCATTGGAAATCCATTACTTTTAAACTAAAGAAAAGCTTTTTTCTCATTTTAGTAGCATTGAGTTATTTATCATTGTTTCTCTATCATTGTTTCTTTCATAAACATATTTTTTGTTGTTTCTTTCTCAACTATATTTTTTAATTATCTTTAATCATTACTTAACGAACCTTTAAGTTAATCACAGCAGCAAATGCTGCAAATTCCTTTTTTTATAATAAAGCAGTAAGAAGCTCCGTCTTTTTATTAAAAAGGATAAATTAAATCTGGGCTAAGAATCGAGCCCACATTTTGGTCCTTCGATAAAATTCTAGGAAAATCATCGTCAGTCAAACGTCAGTAATTATTACATCGACAACAACTACATCAATTGGTAACGGGAAAGGAAAGAATTTGGTATTGTACAGAAGTTTAATTTATTTAGTGCAGTTTGCAATTTATAAAATGAATAGTAAGTGAGTAATTTCATTTAAATGTGGATAAATGTTTAAAGTCAATAATTTTGCACATAAATGGTGTTAGTTGTATCACAACCAACAAATTGTAACAAAGTACCAAAGTGGTACTAAAAATGCTAGAATTGTTAACAGATTTGCGTAAATGAAATCCACATGATTCAAACAAACAAAAAATAGAATATTTAAATGCACGAAAACAAATTTAATGTAAATAGATTCCACGAATTTGCCAGTGATGGTACTTAATTTTCAACAGGGAACTAAAGTAAATTGTAAAGGGTTCTGACCTTGAGGTCTTTACTGAAAAGTAAATTTTTCTTTTTGGTCTGCATTTGTGATTCTCCCAGTACTTTTATTTAATTTTTTTAACACGTATTTGTTTCATCTGGGTTTATTAAATTTTTTCTATTGATTTGGCTACTGATTTTAATTGAAAATTGTTTCGAATATAAAGTGCTATTCAGCAATTGGTGCGTTTTTGCGTTGCTTTCGAAAAACTTTCTTCAGGGAATTGAACAAATGAACTTTTAGAGGTGAAACAAATAGAATTAGAGCGTAGATGGAACAAGATGTTAGAGGTCTTTGACGATTTGAGTACTGATGAGGAAAAGGTGAAGGAAGAAGATGATGTGTTAGAAGAGATATCAGCTTAATACGAAGAGGCTTGCGAGCAATATCAGTTGATGAAAACGAAGATTATCCACATGATGAAGGAAAAATTTCCCCAACAAAAAACGTCTTCGGATTGCCGTCCAGCACTTAAATAAAAACCTTTGAAGGAGGTTTCGATAAATGGCCTGCTTTCAGAGACATGTTCAACGAGCCTACCGTTATTCCAGCCCACAAATTTTACTATTTGCACAGCAAAACGATTGGGGAGGCCTACTCAAAGTTATAATCTACCAACTTATAATCTTTAATGAGTTGGTAGATTATAACTTTGAGTTGGCTTGGCAGGCGTTGATAGCTCGGTATGGGAACAAACGCATTTTGATCAACTATTAAATAAGAAAAATTTATGGGATATAGATAAAAGAGTACTTTAGTACTTCTTCAGTACACAGTCAACGATTGATTATATATTACTAAATCAAAGTAGAAGTTGCTACTCAAAGCTCCCTGAAGACACTTCGCGCTATTGGGAAGGCTCATTTTCAAATCACAAACAATTACCTACATGCTACACATTGAAAATGAATAGCCAGTTAAACAGATGTCGCAGAAGCAGAATTATAGCAACAATAAAAGACCGTCTGGATCAGGTACTCAACGCAACGTTAATTCCTCCAAAAATTCTTGGTGCGAGATGCCTCTACAAGTGGAAATGAAATCGAGTCAGCACAAGTCAACTTTAGTCAACATAGCAGAGCAGTTATTTTGCCCATAGTTTTGGTGTACGTTCAACACTTAGGTGGAAGATTTACAACACGTATGTTGATCGACATAGGATCGACAAAAAGCTTTTTGTTGTAAAACCTTATCGAAGCGAAATTACCGGATTTGGTGACACAGTGGTTGGTAATTCCAAAGTCTGATGCTACATAACTGTAAAATCCAGGACTTCTGATTTATGCCTTCACGACCTATTACAATATACCGTTTTGAAAACTTGGTGGGACTGAAACTGGCCGATCCCTATTTTTATAGGTCATCAGGGATTGAAATGATTATTGGTAGTGACTGCCTGCCGTTTATAAACCTTGGTGGCGTTAGAACGAATATCGGTAATAATTTTGAAGCGAGGGAATCTTACTTCGGGTGGTATTTGATAGGATCTGAACCCTCAACCGAGGTACAGTTTTTTCATACAGTGGTACACCCTTCTTACGACTTATCTCTACAGGAACTGTTAAAGCAGTTTTGGGAGATTGAAGAAGCCGAAAAAACCAAGTTTAAGTCCGACAGCGACCGTTTTTGCTGAAATTTTTTAAGCGCAACTATTAGGCAAACTGATGGACGCTGCGTTGTACGACACTCGTTCAAAAACGTCTTTTTGGTTCCGTCACGGAACATGGCACTTGCACAATACTATCGGATGGAGAACACGTTAGAAAAATTTAGAATTTTAAGTAAACTATACTGAAGTGCTAAAGAAATATTTGAACCCAGTACATATGAAGCCAGTAACATATTTTGAACCAAAAGGTGATCTCATTTTTTTGCTCCATCACACTGTCATCAAACTCGAAAGTAAATCTACTAAGGTTAGAATGGTATTTAACGCGTCGAAAAAGATAACCAGCATCAATAATTTTAAAGACCGAAGTATACGTTGAAGACATCTTGTCGAGTGGACACTCCATTGAGGATGCTAAACTCAAACAAGAGAAACTTATTAAGGCCTTGAAATCTGCCGGATTCTCTCTCAAAAAAATGACAGAAAATCATCAAGTGCTGCTGAACTATTTGCTCCGGGAGGATCTTCTTGACGAAGAACTTCTACTTGTAAATAATTTGTCATTTATTTCTCAAATCCAAATTCCTACAGGGATAAATTTCTCCCCTACGTATCGCATTCAGATACATGGATACGAAAATGCATTATCTAGTTGCGAAGACTAAAGTTGCTGCGATTAACCGCATTACAATTCCAAAACTAGAATTATGCGGAGCTTTAAACGTAACTAAACTAATCCGGAGCGTAGTGTCAAACTGTGGATTTTCGCATCAATTATGTTTATGGACAGATTCGGCAATTGTTTTATAGTGGCCACAAGGAACACAAAATTCATTGAAAACATTTGTTGCAAATCATGCGACTCGAAAGCGAAGATAATCCTTCTGATATAGATTCTCGTGGCAGCACTCCTCAGGAACTAGTAAGTAATAAGTTATGGTGGCATTGGTCTCCTGAGCTTCGATTTTCTATATCTCTTTGTCCGAAGCCAAGGATCCTTGATCCAACAGACTTGAAAACAAAAAACTCAACCAATTTTCATCTTGATGTGAGTTGTACAATCGTACTCGAAGAATCTTCATCCTTTTCAAGAGCTTTACGAGTTCTTTGTCATCGAATATATAGATTATTCAGAAGACCATTCACTATGCAGAAAATAAACGCAATGAGAATTCGTCTTTTTTCTGCAGCTCAAAAGACATTTTTCTATCGTGAATATGAATGTTTAAAATGTAAGAAATAAATAAAGAATAAAAGCAAATTACTTAGCTTGAGTCCCTTTATCGACAAGAACTATATTCTGCGAGTAAGTGATAGGCTAGCCACAGGGTTAAGCTACGAAGAAAAACATCCAATTATAATTCCAGAAGAATATCGACTTGTAAAACTTATATTTCATTTTACCAATCTTATTTTCCTGCACTCTGAGCACCACATCAGGTTGTGAGTTATTCGACAAGGATTCTACATTCCCAGATTACAAAATCTTGTACGGGAATGCAAAGAGTGCATTATCTACAAACACCGATTCGAGAACTAGATTATGGCCGCACTACCGCCAGAACAAGTAAACTTTTATTTACCCTTCATACACTCAGGTGTCGACTGCGCTGGTCCATTCAACATTAAAGTTTCGTCTCTAAGAAATGCCAAAAAAATTAAAAGTATATGTTGTGTTTGTCTGTTTCTCAACTAGAGCAGTACAGAGTAATGTTCGGAACTCTCCACCGAAGCTTTTCTGCCTGTTTTGACCGGTTTATAGGACGAAGAGGCATTTCTAAAACTGTGTTCAAATAATGGCAAAAATTTCGTAGGCGCAAGTTATGCTCTTATAAATAGCCACAATGAGTTTCATTTGAAAGAAATAGCCTTAAACTTGTCATTTAATTTTGAAGAATTTACCACACTTCTCGTTGTTATCGAAGCTGTACTCAACTCAAGACCACTCTCATCCATCACTGAAAATCCTAATGAACTTTTGCCTCTGACGCCCGCTCATTTTCTTGGAAGAGCCCCAATAACTGCGTTGCCAGAAGTCCTTCTAAAGCCTCCGCTTGCATTTTGCACGCCGCTGGAAATCGGAATACATTACCGAACAAAATTTAAAGAAAAATTATATCGTTATAATTAAAGATGATTCACTGCCCCCAACAGAGTTACCAATGTCGTCTATGGGGGTGACAGAAAAGTACTTGTAGTCGAATTACAAACAAAAAATGCCTCTATTATGCGACCGGTGGTAAAATTATGTTTATTACCCACTGGTAAATGTGTTCAGAATTTAAAAACATTATAATGATCAAAAGAAGAAGCCTATAACCCATTTTACAATTGCACTGTATATCTTCTATTTCTGTATATATGTACTTTTCTTAGGTGAGGAGTTATTACCGAACAAAGCAGACCTACTAAAAGATGTACCTCCGGACCACTTGTCCAATTTTTCATTTGATAATCACATTAAGCTAGTTCGGTTACTCGTACCATTCTCGTCCGGAAAAATGTTGAAGCGACTTCAACCATTTTTTATAAGTTTTTTTTATTTCTTATCAATTTAAATATATATTTTCTCTAATTTCGTTATGTGTATTGGAAAATCATTACTTTTAAACTAAAGAAAAGCTTTTATTCACATTTTAGAAGCATTAAGTGATTTATCATTGTTTCTTTCTTAAACATGTATGCTAACTAAATTATTTTTAATTATCTTTAATCATTACTCAACGATGTTTTAAGTTAATCACAGCAGCAAAAGCTGCAAATTCCTTTCCTGTATAATAAAACAGCAAGAAGCTGTACAGTAAATTTCAAATCTCTAGGAGGAATACCTACCCTTTTTATTAAAAAGGATAAATTAAATCTGGGCTAAAAATCGAGCCCACAGGTTCTATAAATATCACATACCTTAGACAATTTTATGAATACATGAATACAATACAAAACTATTCACATTTTGATGGCATCTTATTTTTTACTTAAAGTAAAAATGTAATGCAACTTTAAAATAACGAATAAAACAATACTCAAAACGTAATAGACACAATCTTGACCAAACCTGTTATTAAAAAACTTACGAGTGAGCATTGAAATGTACACGTGAGAATTATCAAATATTTTAAAAAGCATTTACGGGCAAAAGAAATCTTTTTTTTTTGTTCTGTCGAATATCTACACTGCATTTCGTTGTGGTAGAGACAAGAATTTCTAACTCTTAATGATCCTTAAAAATATTTCTAATGTTTCATGTTTTGCAAAATACAAAAGAATTTATTCTTTCTGTCTATAAGAAGCCGTTTGGTAAGTTTTTTTTTAATTCTTCTATTTTATTTTTTCCCTTTTCTGTGTCTTTATATGCTTGACCACTGGTCAAGTTTGTATTTAACGCTTAAAGGAGAATCCTGTTGTTATTAATAACGTTATTTTAAAGGCATTTAATTGTGTGAATATGATGTTTGCGTGTTAGAGGTCTTTGATTAATAGACACACAAACCCTGCTCTCGAATATATAAGTATTTATGCTTCTGCCGTTTCTAGTAAACAACCCCGTAGATTTTCGATAATGCAATGAAGAGAGTGTAAAACAAGTTATGACTTTTGAATGTGATTTTATTTTTTAGACACTTTCAAAGCCTATACGTATGTATGTATGTATGAATGAATGTAGGCATAGGTTCCTTGACCACGTGATACCAATAGGCTCTTTATTATTTCTACCTTCTTCTACAATATGAATACATAGCTGTACATACATACATATACATACAACAAAAGAAAAAAAATCAAAACTATTCAATGCTTAAATTCATATCCTCATACGTTGAACATTTCAAATTTTGTTAGACAGATATTTTAGAAAATATTCGGGGTTCTACGACAACCATGTCGGTTTTCGTGATTGTCGGTTTTGAAAACCAATGTTGCTTTCATTTGGTGTCATGAAGCCAAGTTGGTTTCGTTAATTTCGAACGTAAATTCAAACCAATGCTCAAATCAGATTTTTGTTACATCTGATTGATACAAAAAAAAAAAATACCAAAAGACTTATAAAAAGAAAATTTTGTTAAAAATTGAAATTATTTAGGTTAAGAAATAAATACAATGTCAGCAGCAATAGTGATATTTCTATTATTAAAAGAAAAGCGATCAGAAAGAATGAGGAGAAGAATCCTGAGAAATTGTAGCAATCCACTGGGAGTTGCCAGAGACAATGTAAGAAGTCTTTAATCAGGAGGAAGTTTCTTGTACTCATATATTTAACTATATTTTACAGATTTGTTTCTAATTATTGATTGAACAAAGAAGCATTTCATACGGTACTTAATACTATTAAACAACATTTGTCGCGATCAAAATTCTTCGATTTTACAACTTGCTGCGTTTCGCTTGTTTCCAAAATAATACAAATTCATATATGCTCAGACTTCAGATCGAAATATTGTTGAGAGAACTATTGAAGTTTTTAAAAGTCGGCTTCGTTGCTTAATGAGCACATTACATTACAAGCCAGAAAAAGTGGTAAAAATTATAAACATCTGCTGCGCTTAACTATACTACAAATTGGAATGCAACGAAAACGATATCCTTTTGGCATCCAATGATATAGAAGAGGAAAATGTTCTATTACCACTGCCAACGTCTCAATAAAGTGAAGCGCAGAGGATCAGGGATGAAATAGCAAGTAACTTATAGAAAAATTAAAAAAACTTTTATTAAAAATCAGGATATAAAATGACGATATATTTTTTATTAATAATAACAACAACTAAAACAAAAAAATTCAGTCTTTTAAATGATAAAACGGAACGCAAGTATGTTTAACAATAAAAATAATGGAAAAAATAAAAAATAATAATAAAGGAAGTAGGTAATAACACAATTTCATCAAAATTGTTTAACAATCGTTTTGAGGATCTTTAAGTTTCTTTTCAAAGTCAAACGCGTGTAACTCTAAGTCTAATTGACTTTTCTTTAACATGTGTTTTTTCATGTATCGGTTTCAAAATTGCTGAACTGATAAGAACAAATTCGTTTTTCAATTCAGTTACTGCATTTGCGACTGATTCATTCCCCTTTTCAATTGCACTTTTTGGAGTACAGGTGCATACAGCCGGAGACAATGACCGCTTTGATGATGTAGTTGGTAATTCTTCTTCACTTGAGATATCTTCGTTAAGGCCGATTGAAATACCGGGCACACCATCTACCAACTGACCAATGCCACATAAACGCACTATATTTTCTTCATTCAGTTGCCTGGACTCAGCTTTATTTTACGCAAGCTTCCTTTTTACTTCGCTTTTCCATTCAGTCCATTTCTATAAAAACAATAAAACACATACCTTACCTCACATACCTTTACCTTTTTCCATCCACTGACATCATACGGAGGTGGACCTGCACTGTTCAGTGATTCTGTCAGTTGTTGCCATAGGGAATACACAGATGGCTTATCACGCTTTGTAAATCCTCTAGCCAAATCAGGATATTTTTCCATAAACTCGATGATTATTGTGTTTTCTGTCCTAATTTTTATGTTTTCCTCTTAAAAAATAAGAAAAACACAGCGATGTTTTTTTATTAAACCAATCGTTAAAAATAATGAATTACTTACATTTTTACGAAATCCCGCTGCTAAAAAATGTAAATAAAAGTGCCGTATTAAAACTGACAGCTGTCAGGTGGTTGGTTTATTTCCAATAAGAAAACCGATAACCTTGATTTCTGTGACACCTAAAACCGATATTAATTCCAATTCGAACATAAACACGATAATATCGGTTTTCATGACACCACAGCATTTTTCTTATCATTTTAAAACCAATTTCAACCAGGAGTTTTTTTTATGACAACCCCGATTGAATAAAAAACATAAAATTTTGATGAAAAAAAAAATTCGGTAAATACATACGATTAAATTTATAAATTAAAATTTATTTATACTATCGTGTTCAAATCATTTCCTACTTGGCCTTGACATAATTGCAATACTTTTTCACTTTATTGTAGATACATTGTTTGCTTATTTGGTGTTTGGATTCTTATTTGGTTTCAACATATGATATCAATATAATAATAATTAAATGACTAATAAATGAATGAATAAATTAATATAATAATCTTAAAAATAAAATGCATACTTTGCCAAGCTAAAAACATATTTCTACGTATTTATGTATGTCTGGTAAGTAGTGAGCAAGTTGCTTGGTCAACAGATTACCGTTACAAGTTCGATTCTTGAGCGACTGTTATATCATATTTTGATCTACTTGATATTTTACAATATTCAACTATAAAATGTTCTACTACGCTACAATTGCATTCGTAAGCTGAACTATGACTTTCACAGCATATACATATATGTGGGCTTCAGCTAATGCGTTCTGTTTAAATGCAATAAAGTCGAAGGCTATTGCAATTGGAAATAAAATTCATTTTTTTATTTATCTTTCTAATTTCTACACTTATTTATGGATACAAACACTTCGTGGGCCTGAACTTCACTTTACTTAACTTTACTTTTAGGACTTTTTAAAATATCGTACTCTAATCTTTATCCATAAGATTATTTACATGAACAACCACAAATTAAGGTCCAAAACAAAATATCAATACTACAATATAAAAATGGTTTAAAACAGTGCAGGAGTATTAAGAAGAACAGATATAGCTTTATACCACTCATCTCGTAGTAGCTGCATTCGAACCCATTTTAAGTAAGAATAGTGAGTGAATGAGAACAGGGACAAGAAATAGAGTTTCGATCTGATGCGATTAAAAACAAACAAAAATATATTGCCTACATAGATCACAGAGTATTTAGTCTATGTTCCTGATGGAAATGAAATTGCTTTCTGTTTTGTTATATGGACTACTGGGTAGCTATTAATTAAGACTTGTACTCTTTTGTTGTACGGAATTTAAAATATAAACCTTTCGTAAAAATATGAATAAACTAATTAGTTAGTATTTCAACCATTTACAATTATACATTCAATTTTAGCAAAGACTTAACCCTTTACGAACATAAAAATTCCAGTTAATTAGAATACTTTTATTCAATATGAATTTAAAATGTCCTCTTACATGTGATAACGTGCACAAAATAGTATTCGAATTATTTCAATCAAACATTTGACTTTGGTTTATAAAATCTATTGTTTAAAAAACAGCCGTCAAATTACTAAGGAATATTTCTTATTAATGCATCAGCTAAAATCTTTTATACAAGTCTGTATACCGTAAAACGCACATAGTGAAGATCGCAAACAACAAATTCTTAAGAAAATAGTATGCGGAATTCAGAAGAGGCTTTGGGCCAGTAAATCAAATCTTTACATGGTTTTGCATTGCAATCGAGTATTTAGAGGGAATATGGGTTTTAAAGCAACTTTTGATACTGTTTCACGATATCCTATTTTTTCTCAATTGTGATCAAATAGATGTTGTGAAAAAGTATCTATAACGATCTAAGTGCACGGATAACGTATAATTAGGGATTCCAAAAATATAGTGTAGAAAAACTTAAACACACGTAAGTTGTTGTAGATAGTTCGCGATATTATATTGTTGACTGATATAAAGATTTTCGAGACGTTTAGACACAGAAAGCCATAAACATGTAGAGATGCCATATAAAACGTAAATATCATTACAAATATACGCTTCAGCATCATTCTAAATACATATGTATATACATCTTGTTATGCATATTCCATATTCAGTCTTTATGAAGGAACTTTTTTCACTTCTATATAATGAAGTTAATTTTATACAATTATAAATTTTGTTCGCCTGAATATTTGTGTTTCACTTCGGATTGAGCCTGTTATTTACATCTTTTTGTACACCAATTGTACTGCCTTGATAACAGAAACTACGTACTCGACTGGATTCAACGTTATTAATTCAAATGGCTTTATATTTCTTGGCATTTCTATCAAGTCTGACATAGCTCATTAATTTAATCCAAGTATAATTTTGCCCTTGCCGGATAATGCAAATCTTCAAGTTCGTGGAAGAGACTGATTGTAATACATTCTCTCTGAACAGACTTCGCTCATGATAGCATCCAGTACGCTGGTGAATAGCTAAGGTGGGACACACTTGTTTTACTCCAGACCTTGTGTGAATGATTGAGAAATATTTCCGTTGCAAAGAACTGAGGGTATGATGGCATACTTGTAGAAAGCTCTGATTGTTCGAATTATTACTATTTTCTTCTCACTGCTTCCTATATGACAGTTCATTCACTGGTATCTAAAGCTTTCCTGAAATCTACCAACATTTAGTATTATTATGAAGAATATAGTATTGACCTATGCAGTTCCTGAATGGCAGGAAACTTTCTTGTTCGTCTCGTAAATTTAGCGTTATTTTATTTCGAAACCTTGCCTTTATTATAACTGATAATACCTTGTATATGTTGTTAAGTAAAGTAATTCCTCTGCAGTTGTAACAACTTTTAAAATCACTCTTTTTCGCTGACTTAACGATGTGACCTTTTTTCAAGGTAGAAATAGTGGGGCCGTAAAAGTTCAGTTGTGGTATCGATGCTGCCGTGCCTTATTGGTACCTTAAACTTTCCGATGGGTTATATTTTCTGACTTATACTAGGAGGTTTAATGGGTATAGATATGACAAAAGTTGCAAATTTAAATATTTAAGTACTTGCCTTTGCATTACGCTTTTTTGACCTGCTAAATAAACCGAACTTATTTCAAACAATATTATTTTAGTGAACGATTGACTTCTACTGAAGTCAAGCATGAACACTAAATAGTCTCGCACTGAACACTAAATTAGTTAGTGATAAATGCAGGCGAGTAAGCAACATAGTCAGAGAATTTGGCACGCAATGAATGTAAAAAATATTGATTCTGTTAAAGCAAATGTGGCGGTTAATACGAATTTGTCATTTGCAAAACATAAATGTAAAGGCATGTAGATGTATTATTATAGTATTATTATTCTTTCAAGGTTTTCATAACATCATTCGTATTTTCTTCTCTTTGAAATAAGTTTGTTATTTTCAGAAGATAGTAAATATTAGTGTTTGTTTGGTTGTAAAAAAAAATAATAAATAAACAGAAAAAAGAGTGTACAAAACAGTTTGATATTCCGATTACTTTAACAGTTTTTAATTTTAATTGACTTTTATTTTAAGGTCATTTTAAAAGTTTGCTTATAAAATCGTATTTGAATTGTATAGCAACGGTTTGATATGACAATTTTGTCATATGAAGATTTAAAAGAATAAATCAAACAATTATTGCTTTATAAGCTGTTTTTTAAGAGTAGCTCGAAAAGCATTCACTTTTTTCTTTTTGTCAGACATATTTTTATTACTGAAAAAGCTTTTTAAGCCTTTTGCCAGTAAGAGAAATTATAAAAAGAAATAAACACTCATATGTTTAACATATTCATATATGTATGCGAGAGGAGTCTGAGTCAATGTATGAGATAAAAAAGTGTGCTTTACAAGCATTTAAAGCAGTATTTATTTGACTTTGTTTATTCTAAATTTTAAGAAATCTAAGAGAACTACTAAAGTAAATACATATACGTTTGAGAGTAATACAACACACATGTTATTAAACATTTTTACTGTCACTTTTTATATTGCTCTCAAAAAAGAGCACAGGTTTTCGAAAGGCTTCTTTAATTTAACATTTTCTGTCTTTTTGTATATCATTTAAAAATCTAACATGTCGTGTAAGTGTCGGTATAACTGTGTTCAGTTGCGTTTGAGTACGTTCATCTTTTCATCTTCACTTGCTGTGCTGTTTTCGTTACCTAATATGCATCATATGAATTTTACAATTTTTCATACTCGTACTCGCTATACATGGGTGTGGAAAACTTGCCTCTTCGCTTATTTTTTGGGGAAGGAGCTAAAAAACAACGGTAAAAAATGTAATGCAATAGATATTTGTTGATGGTAATGAGATGTTTACTCGTAGCACAAGGAAACAACAAAACAATAGAAGAAAAACTGAAAATGTAGTAAAAAATACAGAATTAAGAATAGAAAACAAAAAATAAAAAAGGAGAAGAAAAGAAAAGAAACGAAACGAAAAGAAAGAAAAATATATGTATGCGTCTATGGGGTGTCTGATATAAAATGTTTTTCTGGTGACTTTTATAAGAACTCAGTGTGTCGTCTAAGAACGATGTGTGATTTAAATAATTAAATTTATTAAAACACAATTTAACTACTAAGTATTAATGAAATTAAAGTGTAAAATAATGCTTCAATTACTTCATTATTAAAGTCTAATTTTATTACAAAATCTATAAATAAAATTCTGTCGAAACAAAAAAGTAAATAAAAATAAACGAAACTATTGTGTTACACATACAATAACCCTAGTGATTTTTTTTTTTGAATTTTAATTCAACATCATTGTTATGATTCTGACAACTATATAAAACATCACTTATCAATGGATTGGTGAAATAAGTTTGCTAACGAGAAAATATGAGTGTGACAGCCATTTATTTTATTAAAAAAATTTTTGTGAAAAAAATTTTACTCCGGACATTTGTAATTTCAACTGAATTTTACATTCTAAAATGTTTATATATCTACAATGCAATTACATTAGTACTTGAATAAATCTATATTTAAATATCTTTAATTATTTATTACGATAATTACAATATACATTCAAATTAAGGTTTTAAATTAACCAGAAAGTAGAATGTGGAACGCAACTGTCAAGGAAATACAGTGCTGAAGCTTACTGTGAGCATAGCGCTTAACAATGGCTAACCAAAGTCGTGTGAGTAAAAATCAAATCAGTTAAGAATATGTGATGCGTGAATCCTTTTTCTTTCACATACATTTTTATATTATTATTATATAGGTTGACGATAGTGAAAATTAATTGAATTAAAAAAAATATGCATGCTGTCTAAACACTTTCATTTCAGATCTTTAGAAAATAGTAAGAAATCCGAACAAGAAATTCGAATATTTTAGGCATTTGACTTTTGCCGAAGTCTGAATTCGGTTACAAGTAATTTGAATTAAGAACCATTACATGAGCATCGTTACCAATTATATATTAATCACAATCAATACTTCATATAAAAATGATTTCATTCAGTATACGACTACATGACCTCATAACCATCATTGTATCATGAAATTTATTTTGTTTTACTTCGTACACTAAGGCTGTTGTTCGCACTATTTCGGCATTTGTTGGTATGCAATTTAGTAAATATTCCTTTGATATATATTTTCTTACAAATTAAAAAAAGTGATTTCATTATGTTTTATAACATTTTGTCTTAGCATACAAAAATTACAGATCAGCTCACTACTTGACGACATTTGTTTCTAGCGAAATTTGTAATCCTATGGTCCGCTGTAGTCTTGAAAATATTCAGGGTATCATAATCTTAATGTATTCATAGATTGTATCATTCATGGTTCTAAGGCTATGATGTCAAACCGAAGATCAATGGAAAAACGAATAAAAACAAGCACTTCAATTTCGATTAATGTATTATCTTCTGATTCAGTCAGAAGATATTCCTGGTATTGTGGAAAACTAATTGATATTCTACTGAAAAGACACTCTCAAAGCAGATAAGAGAACAAAAACTCAAAGCTCAACTGTAGAATATGTACATATGTGCATTTCGATAAGAAGTCTGCAGTCTTTGAAAAATTTCAGTTTAATTAAACAACACTTTTGACCTCAAACAAGGTAGCTTTTAAGTGGATGTTCTCTATAATATACCACACAGTTCAATATAATAGGCATTAAATAGTCATCAACATTATATGACGGTATCCAAACGTCGGTCTGCAAGGTAGTCTAGCGTTATATACCTTCCATTGGAAATGTAGCCTAACTTATTTACAAATGAAGCCTTACGAAGTGGTTATAATCATCATAATCGATCTACTGTGCGAGTAACTGCAAGATATGAAAAGTTCAATCACAACGCCTGAAGGCTTTAATGAAGGTTTTCTGAAAGAAATTTTATCCATTACTCGGAATTTACTTCAACAAATGCCATTAGACGCTTTTGTGGAGCTTCATCAAGGACTGTGTGTACGCCAGCGTTGCCAGTAATTTTTTTTAAACCTTTTATTCGTGGAAAAAAAATTTGTTTTTACCAAGAAAAAAATTGTTTTCTACAAAAGTAACAACATTTTTAAAGGAATCACCTCAGCCCGGTGCCCTCTGTTGATGTTTCTTTGCTAATTTTGACCGAAACTAATAAAATACACAATATTTTATTTAAAAATGTATATATTTCGTTTTATTATTATTGAATTTATTGAGAAAAAAAATAAAAATAAAATTGAATTTTGTCGAAAAAACTTGTCTTGTTAGAAACCAACTTTAATGAAAAACTTATTTCGCATCTCAAAAAACTTGAAAAATTTTGGCACAATGGCGGTCTAGATAACTGTCTTGTAAAAAAGTATGAAGTTCTTAGGCCAAGGTCGTAAAAAAATTTGTCTATGCACACAAATATCATACATATACTTTTTTTGGAGAGTAGGAGAGGGAGGAATAATTGGCCAGAAGATTCACGCCAAAAGTATAAATTATTTACAATTACCAGCGAGATACGTATTCTATCCATTTGAAGAATAAAACATATTGCTGTACGAAAAAAAAAGAAATGAAAATCATAAAATTGCTAAATAAACATTGTCTGGGCTTAAAAATAAGAAAATGCGCTACACTCGTCAATTACGATATGACATTATGATATTTAAAAACGTTTGCTAATATGCAAAAGTAGTTCTATTTTTCGAAAAGAAAGCTTTTTACAATATCTCTGTGAATGAAATCTTATCATATTCAACTCTATATGATATTTCAAGACTTAAAGCGAAAAAATAGAGAGATAATGCAATGCATTTAACATAATACCTGATCTCATGTTCCTATTGATTACCTTAACTCTAGTATGATTCTTTGTGATGTGATTAGTTTATTTTACATTGTTTTGCTGAAACGGCACTCTCCAGGTAGCAAAAGCTTTCTAAGTTTATAATGGGATGGTGTGAAGGGTTGTTTAATATTAATTAATAAGTAAGCTTTATCTACACGATTATCTAATGCATGGCTTGTGAGGAAAAAAGTTAGAGAAGAAATAAAAAAGACGAACAGAAGCCAGACTTCATCAGTATAACTACTATCATTTAATTTGTAATGAGGACTCTACGATATGTGTGTATGTATGTACTTGTATGTGTTAACTTAGTGCTCAAATAAATAAATATATGTTGTCGTTGTTGTTGTTATCGTTGTTATATATATTATATATATAACATCAAGAAATAATTTGCGTAAAAATGTTGTGACAAATAAATACCCATTAAAAATGTTTCAAAATTATTCTTTTCAAGTACATTCTAGTTCGGTTTACAGTATTAATTGTGATAATTATCGTCCAATAAAAATTGTTGTGGCCTGTAATGAGTAAACAGGAACTGGCGGTTGTGGAAGTAGAACAATGACTTTTCTAGTTGTTCTTGTAAAGTAAATTGGAGATCGGCAGTAACTTAAAGAATATGTAAAAAAAAATTAATTATTTCATGTTATTATTAATAATTAAAAATTTTGTCAAGCTAATTCTAAGTTTCCCTTCGTTAGTGTTGATGGAAAATTAATTATTTGCCATCTGCGAAATATGGCTTGCCGGTATTGTGATTGAACACACAATGTTAAAAATTTCTCTATGAGTAGATTTTTATATACATACATACATTATTAAATTTTTGAACAGAATATTGTAGTTACTGCGATTAGAGTCTGCTATGTGGCGTAAGAAAAATAAGATTTTTTAAGATTTTAAATAATTTTCTGATTACTCAATAGGAAATTTAAATTGCTGAATGAAAAAGCTTTTATAAAATAAAACTAGAGCTACACATCGCACAGAAACACCCGTTTGAGTAACACTGTTATTAAAAACAGAATTGAACTTTTTCTGTTTACCAGTCAACAACGGACAAACTTTTAAAGCGAATAGTAAATCACTTACGAAAAGAAGAAACCTTTGTCACAATTGACAACCAGAAAGAATAGAATTTTGCGAATAATAATTTTCGCTAGGAGTTATACTAAAAATACTTCAGAAATGGCAATACATTAAGTAAATGGTATCATTCTTACCATATACATATCCTTTCCAAATATCATTCTTGTCATATAACATTATAACTGGTTAGAAGCTAAATACAGACAATAGATCTTATATAATTTCGATAAATAAAAATTTTTTAAAATGATAAACAAAGAGAAAAATTGGTAACGTGAATTCACGCATTTTAATATTTTAATACTCTTCAGATATTTTACCCTCAAGTAGATTAAATTTTGGAAACAATTGCAATTATAAAGATTATGCTATATTGGAACTTAAAGGCACATTACACTTTACATAAATATTTTTGAATTAATAGACTATTATGTTTTCAAATGTACCGTAAAGAGAGAAATAACACACCCATCATTATAATTACAATAATTATTTTTACCAATCAATTTCACTTAGTACTTAAAATATTGTGTGCTTTAAATTGGAAGAACAATATACATACTTAAACTTCTCAAAATACTCATAAATATCGTTGAATTATATTGACGAGTTAAAAATTAAAAAATAAACTATACCTAAGGAACTGGATAACTTTTAGGAAAGTTTATTAATTTTAATTCATTTTTTTTATAAATTTGGTGAACGTAATCATAATAAGTTCAAGTAAATACTAAAATTAAAAATATATTTGTTCTTTACAATCGTATAAAGAAGACAATACGAAACGTTTCGCGAATCTTGTTAGTAATTATATGCGAATTATAAAAACTTAAGTTATGGTTTGGAAGATAGTTATTCTTAATTTCTTTAAATAATTGTAGACCTAGATATGGATGAAAAATTAAATGTTTGTAGGTAATACTTTAACTCAAGGCAGCAGGAAAATAGAAAAATAAACAACCTAAGGAACTGATAACTTTTAGGAAAGTTTTTATATTTTAATTCTTTTTTTTTATAAATTTGTGAACGTAATCAAATAAAGTATACTAAAATTAAAAAATATTGTGTCTATCGTACTTAAGATCGTATAAAGAAGACAATACGACAACGTTTCGCGAATCTGTTAGAATTTATATGCCGAATTAATAAAAACTTAATTATGGTTTGGAAGATAGTTTCTTAATTTCTTTAAATAATTGGTAGACCTAGAGGATTTAAAATAAATGTTGTTAGGGTAATACTTTAAGCTCAAGCACAGGAATAGTATTCTGGCCATATCTGCCAGATTTGACGATTTTATTTTGACGATTTTTGCTCCAAAAATATAATATTGACGATATGACGACTTGTACCCTTATTTTGACGATTTGTATATATTAAAAATTTCCATAATTTTCTTTACTTTTGTATATTAAAAGCATCTTTAAGCTTTCTATTTGCTTTGCAATATAAAATATCTGCAAATACCCTAATATTACCCAGCAAGTAATAGCAATACCAAGAATTTTGAAATAAGATTGAAACTCGTAGTTCAGCATAATTTAGTATTTATCGTTACAGACCATTTTTAAAGATTCGAATGTAGCTTCTAATATTATCCTAGGGAAAAAGTGCCTTTATTTCACTCGAGCAAAATCCGTTGTAGTATCAATAGAACAGCGAAACCAGCCACATTGCAACGATGCTCTAATGAATCAATGGAGATTGATACCCTACCGTCTTTAACGATTTGCCCGCTCCTGTACGCTTTCGAGATGTCTCAAAATAAACGTTGAATCACCGGCTAGTACAAGAGAGTTGTATTCCATTCTCGGTCGGATAGATGTGGTGTGAATATGAAGAAGATCAGATGAAGTAATATATTTCTTGCACCGTCTTAGGAAGTCAAGTCACTAAAAATTGTGTCGGTTCTAGCGAACATCACACTGAGTTCTCATGCCCAAAAGGTCACAAGCTTCTGACAACACTGGGATAGATTGTTTAAACCTTAAACAAATTTTTCCTGAAAATGATATAAAACTTCTCGATTTTTAGAAAAATTTTAAGAAATGAAAGTAAGAGATGGTAGATTCTAATTTTCAGCCTTGATTAAATTTATTAAGATATATTAGTATTAAGCCAAGTTAATTTAAATTATACTGAATTTCTTAAAACGGAATTCCTTAAGACTTAAAGTAAATTCTCTAGAAGCAATAAAAGTATAAAAAGTATAAATATATTAAAAGATTATTTAAAACTTAGCATTGATTTGATTGAAATGTTTAATTTAATACATGTATTGTAAAATATGTAGCATACATTGGGTTTTCAACATAGCAAAATATATTACATAAAATACTCCATTTAAGTTGTTATTTTTATAAATTAAGGCGTTAAAAAGACTTGTTCAAGATGTTTGTTAAAGGGTGTTTTAATGTTTTATTTTTAAACTAAATCCGTATATTAAATTAATAATTAATTAATTTATTTATTTTTTGTTTTGACAATTTTTTCTATTATTTGACGATTTGATGCTTTATTTATCTGGCAGCTATGATTCTGGCAATGAAAAAGACTTCATGATAGCGTATACTTTACTTTTTTGTTACAACGCTATAAGAAGTTGCATATTGTTTGACATCCCAGAAATATTACAATACAGTTTTGTGTGTGTTTCTTTTTAATTCTTTTTTATGTTTTGTTGGTCGCTAGAAAAAGTGGAGACCAAGACAGAATAAAAAAGAAAATAATCGGCAGTTCAGCTAAAAACACTTCACAAGCATATATTCTAAAGGATGCTAAAAAAATATTGGATATAAATTGTCTGTGTAACATCCTTTTCTCATGAATAAGGATAATAAACTTTTAAGTTTTTGTTTTTTGACTTCATAAGCATATTTAATTTCCTCAGTTTGCTTAATTTTTATCTCTTTTTTAGATATTTGTGGAATTCCTTAGCATATTCAGTCGTTGTGCTGTCTGGATAAAGTCACCGACATAGGCACTGAGTTGCACACGATGAAAGAGAAGGTATGTATAGAAATTAAATTATTTTTTATTTTTTATTTTTTTCCCCCAAAAAAAGTGAATTGAGTCAAATTAATTAAACGGAGCTGGTTCAGATTATAACAAAAGGACGCAATGAAATTCTTTCAGTTTGTCTTGTGTCATTAGTTTTATTGCAGGTCATGTTAATCCTGTCCAGGTATGCGACGATTTTTTACGCCATAAATTACTTCTACTGTTTTATACCATCGGTATTTTGTTGTATAGTCTAGAGCCTACACTATCCACAAGTGTTCCATGTTCTCTTTGTGATTTTCTTACGCATTGTTTTTTGGCTAGTGCATTACAGGAGATCTGTATTAGAAAACAATGGGTATTAGGTACACAACGTATGATGTTTCCAGTATAATTTCAATGCTCTCAACCACATAGATAGCTTAACAAGTATTCACGTAGTATTCGGCTTATTTTGCTGTAACTTGTTGGGGTAAAAGCTCAAACGAGAGCATTGTCGATTTTCTGAAATCTATATAGATTGGCATAAAAAAAGTTGCCTGCCGTAGGACATTTTGCTCTCTTGTGATCCGCCCAGCACCACGTGTACTGGGTTTGTTCATTTCAATGTTGGCTATAATGTTAGGATTTCACAATTAAGGAAAACATTTTCGCTGCTCTAAATCAGTTCTAGATTTTGACCATTTCACAATTAGCAGTTAACAGTATTTAACGAGTCCATGTATTGGCATTTGACACTCTATTGAAGCTGTACCGGTTCGCAGTTCTCTATAAATCTTTCTATATTTCCTGAAAATTATCAAATAAGACATATTATAAGTATACATGTAAAGACTATTTATTAATTATTATTAATTAATTTTTATAATAGACTATTTATTAATTATTATTAATTAATTTTTATATATAAAGTTGTTTTTACAGAGTTAATATTTTTATTTATACAAATAAATCTTAATTTACTAAAAGACAAGGATAACAAATCTCTTTGTTTGACGGGTGCAGTAAAATTAAAAAGTGTTTTTGAATTAGGTTTTTTGCCGCTTAATAATATACCTTCGATTTTAAAGTCTATGCAGTGCTAGACATTATGCTCGCACATTAGCTATTTTCTCGCATTTATATCAATGTTGTTCTTAAATATATGTAATTTTATTCCTATGCACTAATGTGTAAGGTACTGTTCAAGAAATGTGTGAAGCCAATGACAAAACCACCACTGGATTTCAATTTAGCACAATTTTTTACGTAAAACTTATTATTTGTAAAAATCCTTATTTTTAATAACGTGTACAGATCTTCTCTCCGTGGTTTTGAATTTAATAGATCTTATATTATTCCATAGATAACATATGTACTAGCTTGAAATGCGGTAATTGTGTGCATCAGGAAAATTTTTGAAAAGTTTCTCAAAAATCTGTCATTCGGTGTCGACTTTAAACTGTAGGTCCTGCCATTCATGTGCAGAAATTAACACACACAACATAAGTGGTATGGGAAGCTAGGCCGTAATCCTGACTGAGTGGTTGAAATGGCCATATATGTATGTTATGTATCTGAACAGATTTCTGAACTCCATTTGTGCTTGATTATGTCTTTTTTATATCTTGACATAATGATGTCAATAAAAATGTCATTATTAAAGTCGAAAAATTAAAGAAACAAAATGAAATATTAAGAAATAATGATATATGTGGATGTTGTAAAATTTTTGAAACGAAAAGAAATAATAGATCAATTTTTAATGCAAATTTGAAAATAGATCTTGAGTTCTACACAAAAGTGTTAACAGGCCAGAAACTTAATGTTGGATGGGAGAGATGTAGGGTCTTTGACGGTACATATATTATGCAATGTTTTAAATGTCAAGGTTACAGTCACAAATCGTTTGAATGCAAGAATGAAAGTGTGAGCTTCAAGTGTCTTGAAAATCACGATAGTAAAGAATGAACAAAGAAATTTTGTTGAAATGTGTTAATTGTGTAAAGGAAAATAAAAGACTAAATATAGGGTAGATGAAAATCACTTAACTAATAGCCGTGAGTGTTTGGCATATCAGAATAAGTTAAATCTTAAAGGGAGAAGAATAGGTCTGTCAATATAAGAACTACGGAGGAATATATACAAACAGACGAGGATTAATTAATAACTTCAATCAACTAGAAATTATAGCAGAAATTGATAAACCGGAGTTCATAACACTTTCTGAAACGCATCAAACTGAAGAAATAGATAAAAGTGAAATTGAAATAATAAAACATCACCATTATTTTCTGTCAAATGCCTCTAGGACTGGTGGTGTAATAATTTATTTTAAAAAACATTGTAGTGTGAAAAAAATTACAGACAATAAACATTTGATTAATTTATATATGGCGAAATTTGAAAATTATATATTAATTTTGAAAATTATAATTATGGCAATATATAGATCACCAAGTGTTTCAAAAACTAAATTTTGTGATAATTTTCAAGAGATTGTAGAAGAAATATGTGAAAGAAATAACGATATTTTAATTGTTGGAGATTTTAACATTGACCGGAAGGACGACTTCTATGCAAGTAAATTGGAAAGTATAATTAATTATAATGAATTAAAACATGTAATGCATGAATACACAAGAATAACGGAAAACTCAAAAACTTTAATAGACTATATAATGACAAATAATAGATCGATTTTGGCGAAAAATAATATATGTAATGAAATATCTGACTACGAATCTATAGACATTTTGATTGAGAATAATTGTGATGCTAAAAAAATGTTTTAAGGAAAAGGACATTTTAATATATAAAAAAACAGCTTAAAAAATAAAATAAGTGCAATATTAAATAGTGAAACAGATAATCTCAGTTTTGATGTGTTAAATTTTGACCAATGCCTACAAAGCGCGATAGAGAAATTCGCATTCAAAAGAAAAAAGAATGAAATTAAATATAAACTATGGTTCAATAATAAACTCAGATTACTAAAAAGAGAAAAAGTTTTTAAATATCAAAGTGCAGTCAGTGAAAACACTAGTGAATCTTGTGATAATTATAAGGCAATAAGAAATATATATAAAGTTAAAATTGAACGAGAAAATATAAATACATTATTAATAAAATAAATAATGCATATAACCAGAAGGAAATTTAAAAGTATTAAGAAGAAACCAGATTACGCAAAAATATTAAGCAACATAATTCTTGACAATTGGGGTATACTAGACAATATTTTATTAAGATTTATAAACAGATCATTATTAACTGGAATATTTCCAAGTAATTGGAAAGAGTCGATGATACTCCCAATCGAAAAGGTAAAAAATACGTTAAAATGTGCACCGTACCGACCGATTAATACTTTAAAAACGTGTGAAAGTCATTGTAGAATAATAGGAAAAAGTTAACTTGAAGATTATATAGAACAATATGGCTTCTTTTAAAAATATCAATCAGGATTCAGAAAGCGCATTTTCTGCGAAACTGTTGCAAATTATATTGTAAATACATGGAAGAGTAGACAAAAGAAGATCAAAGTATTTTCGATCTTTCTCGATTTTAAAAGAGCTTTTGAATTTATAGATAGAGATATATTGTTGTAAAAACTATATAAATATGGAATTCGAGACACGGAGCTAAAATGTTATAAATCCTATCTAACGAATCGCAGACAATATACTAATGAGAATAATATAACATCTGATCCAATTGAAAACGATTTTGGAGTACCACAGGGTTCTGTGTTGGGAGGTCTCCTTTTTATCATATATATTAATGTCATTGGAAAAGTCTTAGAAAGTTGTGAGATTGTTCTGATGACACCTTGATTTTTATGAAAACTCAGATAAAGATATTGATAATATAAATAAATTGCTGAAAATGAACAAACTAAAATTGAATGAAAACAAGACTAAATTAATGGAAATTTATATGAAAACTGACAAATTAATCAAGATAAATAATATGATCATAGAAAAAGTAGATACAACTAAATATCTTGATTTCTTAATGGATAAATGTTTAAATTTTAAGGAACACACTGAATATATCTGCAAAAAAATGGGTTTTTAAGCGAGTAAGAGACAAAGTGTCAATATTAACGGCAATTAACATTTATAACACAACTACAAAACCACACTTTGAATATAGTTCAACAATATTATTTACCTGCTGTTCAGACCATAAAATAAATAGGCTACAAAAATTAAAAAATAAGTTTATGCGCTCAATTTTATAATGTAACCGGTTTACATCGATTAAACATATGTTAGACACATTGAAATGGTTAAATGTAAAACAAAGATTGCAGTTAAATAGTTTTTATTCAGAAAATGAAAATGGGGTGTCCACCAGAGTACCTCACCTAACAAATAAGATATGTTGGAGAAGTTCAACCATAAAACCTCCGAAATGCTTTAGATTTTAGGCCACTAAGAGCAGACACAAATGCAATGCAGAGATCTTTATTCAGTAAAGGATTGAATCTATACAACATGACGCCGGCTGATGTGAAAAATGAAGCGAATATGAATATTTTTAGAAAAAGAACAGTAATTTTATAAAACATGTTTATTTTTGATCAGTGTTTACCTAATTTGTTGAATATAATTAAAATGAAATGTATTTTAAGAGTATTATAAATACTTCTAATAAAGATAATAATAATAACAACTGCCATTATATTTAAAAAATTAATTTCTGCTAAATATATACGAAATATTTGAAAATTAACGTTGCATTATGACCTCAACTTAAACCGAAATTTTCGGGTTTAACCATTTACAAATGATATCTAATTAAACGGATTAATTTTTTTTATTTTTCTCTCGCTCACACACACATACACACAAACACGCGTTAATATTTTCTCTATCACACATTTGGTGGTGTTTTGGACGGTGTAAATTCGGTTTATCATTTAAAGAAAACAATTTTATTTAATTTTTTTTTCATTATTAACTGCGATTAAATTGAACAAGTGGACGGATCCCTTGAATTTTTTTCTTTATATTTTTTCCTCAATTTTTACGATTTGTTTTTATTTAAAAACAAAATGAAATTATAAAAGAAAAAAATTAAAAAATGGACACCACGGTTAGAGTGTACCCACCATCGTCGTACTGTATGGGTGTGGTACGAGTACGATAAGTACAAAAGGCATTTTATGTGTGCATTTTTTCTTATGAACATGTTAACGTTGTAAGTAAGCACTAGACTTGACCACAAAGTCATGTTAATTAACATGTGTAACAAGCAATACGAAGACGTAATCGCAGTAACAAGTGCCTCAACATACGTAATTGCCAAAAAAAGACAAAACATAAAACACAAAAAAACCAAAAACACGAAAAATATCCATTTGTTTTGCGAATAGTAATATGTTCGTAAAATATTTTACACCGTATACAATGAATATGATTTTGTATATTGATGCGAAATATTTGCGAAAAGATATTTGAGTACTTTCAGTGCTTCAATATAACTTTGATTTATTATTAATTTATCTTCAACTCACTCTCCAACTATTATCACCTTATAAGTTAACTCTTGCAAATTGAAACGACATAGCACAGGCCCAACAAATATTGAAGTTTCCTATAAACAAAGTTATTATGATAGGCAATGAATGAATGCTTAATTAATGTGCTGCTATTTTAATAACGTATAATTTTTTTATGTAAATTTTAGCTTCTTTGCAAAGTAGAGGGATATCCTCCAAGCTCTAGAAAGTCTAGAATAATGTTAAATTAACTGAGACATCCTATTGAATACCAAAAATAATTTCTCTTAAACAACTTTAGGAAGGGGACTTAAAATAAACCCGAAAGAGAGTTTGACCCTCAAAATAAATGAAATATAGTGCAGCCGAAATCATTAACCGTATGAATGAATAAATAAGATTTGCTCTTGGAATAAGTGTGTTACAGATTGAAGTTAAACTTGTTCGTAATTACTTACAAGCTTCGGGAAAATTTCTTAGGTAGCTTAAAATTAATTACGAAAACGATTATTATATCAGTCCTTTTGTTCTATTCAAGCAAAAGTTTCTGATAGCAATGTAGTATCAAAGTATCAAATTTACATATTAACTTTAAGACACCCATTTCAAAACTGTACAAATTAAATTAATAAATTAAGTAATGTCCCAAAAACAACGAGGACTAAAATACATATACGCATATATGATAATTGAAGAACTGACTAAAACTATGTAAAATCAGTATCAGTGAACAAAAATGCACCCCTCGACTGCTAATGAAACATGCTTTTTATGCAAAACCTGCAACCACAATGCAATAATCGGAATAATAACATCGCAACCTAATAAAGTCAAATTCCTTTATATTAAACACGAATAAGAATTCCATATTGATGTGAGTCTAACTCAAGTTAATCGCATTAGTTTACTGTTAAAAGCATAACGTTATGAATTTATGACACATTATGATTTGCTGCTACAGAACTCTTTCCAAGACCAATATGATGGTGTGGGATTCATTGTCGGACGTCAAAATTGACCTGTTAGTATATGACGTTTATATCATCCAGCAATGAAATGTATGAAATTTGGAAAAAATACTTTTTAATGATAAAATTTGAACACTCATTGTGTTAAATTGGTTAAATATTATTATTTTGAATAACATTATATATTGTATAAAGTATCACACTTCAATCGTCACTTACGTTCTCTCAATATTAATGCATGATTTGTTACGTTTTTACCTTTTAAAAACGTTTGAAATATGAGCTCGTAGATTACAAATGAAAATAAATTTGAGTTCAGTTTTAATTAAATTCTTTATTATTCACACAATTTTGTGTGCCACTGTTCACAACTGGTTCTAACAACAACAATTGCTTTATTTGTTATTCCTCTGTTTATGCCCTTTGCGATAAACAATAACAATTATCACACAATTGTTCTATAGCTCTTTGTAACGGAAATTGTCACACCACGATTGCTTTCTTCACACAAGACTGACTTAACTTCTACTCCGACTTTGCATGCTTTGTTTAGCCTTTTATATAGCGACGTAAATAGTCTGATGAATGGTCTCGTAAGCGCATGTTCGGATCTTCGCCTCCTCGAGGATTCTATGAATGTAAACATGTTGTCTACTTCTCTTATTTTTTGTTGTTTGTGTATTTTGTTTACGTTCGTCCCTGCATTGTTGTTGTTGCTTGTTGTTTACTTATTTATTCCTCTTTCGTAATAGCGATATTATTGCTATATTTTTGTTTAAGCCTCAGTTAAGCCTTAGTTACTCTGCCGTAACGGAATGTAATCGCAACAGTAGGAAACAGCTGACCGTTTTTGTTATGTATAAAGCAATACGAATTGTTATAGAAATGTAATGTAACGTAGCCGGAACGTAAGAATCTGTAAAAAATAGAATTTTCTTAAATTTTTACGTGATATCTTTTTAACAGTGTTAACAACATGTTAACATTAAAAACCACCAAAACTGGAAATTGAAATTATAAACAAAATTTAAATTGTGTACGGATGTTATATTTGTCTGTATGTGGAATTCTCTTTAAATAAAACATGATATATTTAAATAAAACCTAAATTATAATTATTATTACGCTTTATAATTTAAAATAAAAATAACACCTATGTCTTAACTTATTTGCTTATGTTAGGTAGAGATTTTTATTTTAAATTAGAAAAATATAGTTATCCATTTTTAACTAATTAAAGCATTCGAAAAGCATTTCAGTGTGCATTTTACTTTTACTAGAGAAGATAAATAATAATGTTTTAACATTCGTAGAAATATGGTTTCCGAAATACCTAACCTATTTCTGTAGGATAAACGATTCTACTTGCTTGTCCACTTATGTGGAAAATATAAACAACAGCATGAAATTTTTTGTTTGTGTTTTCCTCAACAAACACAAATTTAATTGAGGTTTTTTTGTTTGTGTGAAGGTGAAATTGTTTGGCTTACAGAAGTGGTATATAAAACTTTTAATAAGTACCTTTAAACAAATATAAAAAAATATAAAAAATATAAAATCGTTGATATGAATCTAGAAATTCATATAACACTGGTTAACAGCTGAATCAAAGAAAAGCAAAAGGCGCCATATTAAAAGTTATAAAAAGGATGGATCCAGAGTTTTTGTGACACTTGTTAGCTATACGTTTCTCATCTTCTTCCTCCAGTTCTTTCATTTTCATAAAAACTCTTTTGTTATAGCCTGATATTATATAGTCCCAATTAATCGGGCGAACACTCCATCTTCTAATACGGCGCCGTGATTGTAATAATATGAATCAGTAGAATATTCGAGATTCTGATCAGATTTCTTCTTTTTTTTAGTAATTATTATCATATGTAAATTAAGTAAATTTAGTCAGTGTTATGAGTTATTTGAAGCTATCCTCATCGGTAAGGAGTGCGAAATTAAATTATAAATTAATGAATAAAACAATTGAAACTAAAACTAAATTTGGTTAAGAAATTAAATATTATTTTTTGGATAATAAATTAAAGAAATGGTGTTTAAATTATATTAAATAAATAGTGGAATTTCACTTATATTCATATGAAAACACAAATAAAAACATTTATATTTGTGTCATTTCAACAACAAACAAATTGATGGTGGAAATAAAATTATCAGTCTTTACAAACCATTACATAAAATTTAATAAATACTTTAAATAAAATAAAAATCGTTTGAAATGAATCTAAAAACGCAGTAGTGATAACACTGAATTAACAGTTAATGACAGCTAAATTAAAGGAAAAGAGAAAAGGCCGCCTGTTTAAAATGTGATAAAAGTTGTAAAACGAAGTATTATAACTAAGACAAAAATCTGTTCAAAAAATTAAAATAGAAAGTATTTTAAAGATTTAAGAAACTTAAAGCCTTAACATGTAATCTTAGTCCATATCTTTATTTTTAATTTTTAGTTTTTTACAATTTGTATGGCATTCAATATTAGTTTTTAAGTTCGTTTACTTAAAAATACGTTTTTATACGTTTTTACGTTGTATAATTGCAGTTACATTTTTACGTTAAGTAGACGTTACTGTTAGATTACGTTACATTCCGTTACAGCGAGTAACTGAGCCTTTATTTGTTAATTAAGTAAACAATTCCGTTGTTTTGTTTTTTTTAGCTTTTGCTTAACATTTTAATGTTAAACGATGTTACACCATTTCCATTTTCGTAAAAATATTAACGTCATGTACATACGAGTGATTGTGGGCTTTTTAAGTCTTCTTTTTATTTTTATTTTATAAATAAATAAAGGCTTATAATAAGGATTTATTTTTTAACAACTACATTATATTGTTCTCTCCAGTTTTTTTATAATTTCAAGTGTGCCAAATGATGAAACAAATAAACAGAACAGATTTTTATACAATGAATCCACCTGTATATTGTATAAGCAGTGAACGAAAGGACAAGTGTAGGTAAACTTCTCAACGTTTTTTCTTTTTGTTTTGTTTTATCAAATAAAATTAAATTCGATAAAAATTTAGAACCATTTTTTTAGAAATGATTATACATGATATATGTGTGTGCGTACATTTATAAAATACTCAAGCATACTTATTCGCATCAAAAACATACTTAAATTACATATAGCGGTGGCCGCAAAATCTCTATGTGTGATAGATGGTCAAAGTGGAGAACGGCTTTGTCAGGACCATACCACATATTTGAATGGCACCAATTTTCGTTGATATTATCTTTCCTATAAATTTTACATTTTGAAAGTTTCTCAATACATGCGAGAAGTGAACTGGAAATGGCAAACTAAACGAGCAATTAGTCGTCATCACATAGCAGTGTTCTAAAAAATACTGTACACAAACCATTGTGTACGGCACTGATAAAATACTTTTAACTTTCATTTAAGTGTTTGTGAACTCGTAACTATACGCATTACGTACAGTACACAACATCTACAAACAAATGAACGCAAGCTCCAACAAAACGTACCGAACAGAATTCACAAACAGATTACAAAAGGAAAAAATTGGGTTTTGGTGAACTTTTTTGAGTACTCTAACAGTTTTTAGTGTACGCAAGGGTTTATGTTCTCATACAGTATTTTTAGAGATCGCGTTATGCTTTTTGATGCCATTTATTATTCTTTGAAATAATAGACGGCAGCAATTTATTTAGATGCACGTATTGGAGTTTGCTTGGAATGAGAACAAAAAGAAAAAGCAAAAGAATATATAATAACACTTTATGAACGGAAAATAGTAATTGAGGGAAATTTAACTGAGGACTTAAGCAGCAATTTCAATAGTAAAGCTTTAGGTGTTCCTCACACGAGTGGCAGTGCAAAATTTTTCGCATATTATTTGCAGATTCTGGATCCTTGTCCAATTCAAATCAGATCATCATATCTTTCTAACCTGGCAAACGCTTTTATGATATACGAAGGGGAATCAAGGCTTCTACTGAACTGTAATATTTTGGAATAATGGGATAACAAAAATAACATTATTTCAAGCTTAGTGTGGAACGGTTATTCTCATCTCTTAAATTTGTTTTATCAGATCAGTGAAAAAAAAATACTGAACGAGAACATAAACTCTTGTGTACACTAAAAACTGTTAGTGTACTCAAAAAAGTTCACTGAAATCCAATTTTTTGTTGTGTACTAATCCTTTTAGCGTACTTTGTACACAAACTTTCAGAAATAGTATTTTCGAACTCTGTTCAGTACGTTTTGTTAGAATTTCCGTAAATGTCCATAAACATTAAAAGAGAACCGAAGAGTCTTGCTCTCGTTGTAATCAATATGTTTGTGTTCTTTACGCCCAACATTCAGTACAGTATATAAACGTTGCGTAATTTAAAATGTTTTTTCGAACGTTGTCATATAGACAACTTTTCATTGGTTATAGATTGAGATTAAATATAGAGACGTGAATAATTCGCCAACATGGAATGGTACTTCATCGTCTCTTCCCGAATGATGTCCAGCACTTAGGTGTCTTAGACGAAGGGTTCTTGGTTATCCAGAATTTATTGGCAGAACGCATCTATTCAAACGTGATTTAAATATTGTATAATCCACAACTTCAGAAAACTTTTGGGATGGCTGAGGATTGCCAGGCAGAAGTTATATTCCATGATTGTCTGTCTTACAACGAAGTTTTATAACACTCATGTAAGATATGCTCTTCGAATCGGATGTCAATTTAACCTAATCTTAACTAATATGAAGAGATGAACTACTGATAAAGTTTGTACCCTGTTTAAAGAAAGGCAGCTCTCCAAGATGACTGATCTACTCTATTATATGATTTTCCTTTGGCTTTAGAGGCAATGCATTATGTACTAGGATAATTGAACATTATAAGTATTTTTGTTTTCCGTCCGTCTTCTTTCTTAGAATTTTCTTACATCTTTGTGTCCAGTGTTTGTCTTAGGTCTTATGAGCTTTCGTTTACCAGAAAGTGTTGCTACAACTAGCATTTGCTGTTAAAGCAATCTGTTCATAAACATAGGTCGCATTAAATATTCTTTTCTAAATGTTTAATTTGGTTCTTTTTCTTAGTGGAAAGCTTATTCTGCTTTTATGGTTTCTAGTTGATTCTTTTAATATCGTCATAATAAGCCATGGTGTCATATAAGCCATGATTGCCATATTGTTAATTTTTATTTTTTATTTTTTACCTAATAGATTCAGTAACAAATATCTTAAGAAAAATTTGGTTTTTTACTGAAATAACATTGATCTATAATTGACAACAAAAAATTTCATATAATTTGATCTTATTAACAACATAAATATTATTGACATGGGAACTTATATACATAAATATTAATATTTTCTATTTCATTTTCATTTTATACATCAATTGAAATACAAATCTAAGCATATTCATTTAAGATTAGTTTTCTGTATTTTAAGCAAACTTCAATTAATAAGTAAACTAAAACTAAGCGTATCACCGTTGAGAATATTTATGATCGCAATTTGGTTTAATTGGATTTTGTTAAAAAATGTAATTCTAAATTCATTAAAAACATGGCAATGAAGTGTAGCGTATTTTCGGCAGAATCTAAGCTGCATAGATTACAGATTCCGATTGAAGAACTTCTGAACGGTCTAGCGTTTATATCCAAAAGTCCATCTCTTTCTCTTATCAGTAGACTTAACTCCCGAGATGAGAGTCCAGAAGAAGTTATTCTCGTAACAAAGAATAATTTAGTTGTGAGTATAAGTTATGAAGTCGCTGTAGTCTAGTAGGTAGGGTGTTGGCTTATTAGACGAAAGGNGAAATCCAAGGTCAGACATCAGAAACGAAATGTGAAAAAATATTTCTTCGGCGACTTTCTCTCAGCAGATTTCTGGCACAAACTCTGAGAGTAAATAAAATTGGCATGAAAAGTTTCTCGTTCGGAGTCGACTTTAAACTGTAGGTCCCGTCACTCATGTATAAAATTAACACATACAACATAAGTGATGTAAAAAGCTAGGCCGTAATCCAGACTGAAGGGTTGTAATGGCCAATTATGTATGTATGTATAAGTCGTGGAATTGAGAGCTTCTGGCATCAGAAATTAAATTAACATATTCATATGTTCTGACATGCTGTAAAATTGATTTGCAATGTATGCTAGAAAGCACGGAGATATTTTCAGGAACAAAGTTAATTTTATAACATAAGCCCAGCTAGTCCTCAGCCCAAAAAGTCTTAGCAATTATGATTTCTGCGAGCTTTCGAGGCAATCTGTTGTAAGGAATATTGAGAACCTTACTGACATAATTAAAGTGCAATTTTAATGTATCCAGGTATAGTGATTTTAAATCCGTTTCCAAAGAAAGCATATAGCTTGGAGTGTTTTTAGACAATAATAAGATCTTCTTAATGAAAAATCTAAATAATTTTTACATACATTTTATATCCCCATATTTGTGCACCGTAAAACATAACTGAATGAGATACGATAGTAAAGATTTTGATTTTATTTTTATTCGATATTTTAGGATGGTTTACATATTTAGACCAAAACGATGATACTGCCATTTCCGACGTAGTTAATTTATTTTCTGAAGATTTACTAAATGACCAATTATAACATAAGTTAGTTCCCAAGTATTTGCTCCATACATCCACTTTATGTTTTTTGGTATTCCAGTGCCATTACGAAAAACTAATACTTTCGATTTTAAAAGATTTACTTTTAAGCGCCATAAGTCAGGAAGAATTACCAAAAACTATACGACAGGTAGTGCCATCATACGATTGCTGTAGTAAATGTGTTATTTTCGAAGATAATACAATATTTCCCAGTTTATAAAATACCTAATTTCTGGGAATCGAATCAAAAGCACAGGAGAAATCCACAAAAAAGGCAAACGATTTCTTGGCATTTATCCCATTCAAATGTAGAATGTTAATTAAATTGAAAACTTTATCAACTGTAGACTACTCCTTTCTAAATTCAGCTCGATATTTATTTAAGATATTATGATTGTTAATCCTGTACGTAATACGATTCATAAGGACGTTATCGAAAATCTAGCAAAATGTATAAATTAGAGACAAGCCCCGATTGTTTGATGGACAGTTAGGATCACCTTTTTTCAGAAGCGGAATTAAAGTAGCAGATTTAAAACTTTCTGGAACAGATTCCTTAAGGAATATAGCATTGAAAGCATAAAGCATCGCATTAATAGAGCTGACAGGCGCATATTTGAAAAATTCATAGCTGATACCATAATGTCCGGGGCCTTATTGTCTTTTAAAATTTTCAAAACAGCATTAAGCTCGCCCAATTCAATGGGAGAATCTAGGATGGGATCTACATTGTAAGACAGACACCAATGAAAAGTCTTAACGGGATTTGAATTATCCAAAATCTTGGTAAAGTGTTGAAGAAAATCATCAGCACTTTAGTCACAGCGAATTCGCATAGAACAAGCTTTTATACTGTTTAATTTGTTTAAGTTGGAGTTGTAAAGTTCTAATTTGTCACTCTGACATATATTTAGATACTTTCTCTTAGCAAAAATGTATTTTTATTTGTTAGTATTTGTATGGTTTTTCCATACACCTTAAGATACACCATCATTTTCCGAGCGCACTTTCAATTGAACCAATCTCGTTTAGGCTGAAAATTAAACTTATGAACTCTTTTAACGTAAGAGTCGAATATTTTATTTTAACTGTGAGAACCAACATATCGACCGAATTATTTTCATCAGAAGAAGAATAGCATGATAATTGGTTAAATTCTTCAACATAGCTGGCTGCATTGTTTTTATTCCAGTGTATTCTCTGAGGTCGTAATTCAGACTTTAACATACTATTTCTGTTGTTTGGAATGTCTAATCTGAAATCTATGGGCATATGGTTTGAGTAGGGTTTACTAGTAATTTCGAAACTGTTCACAAGCATTAGGAAACTATATAGTAGCAATTCAGTAATCAATCAGTGAATTACCTCTACCTCCATACAATTTATTCAGTTTCAACATCACAAATATATTCGGCCTTTGAACACTATACTCCATGTTTTCAACTAATCCATTAACGTTTTTCCTTGACTATTAAACAACCTTGTTTCAGACAATTAATTCTCGTTTAATGTGGTAGATCTTCTATAATTTGTTCCAAGATCATATGCTTGTTCTCTACAATTCAGCATTAAATCTCCAACAATGCAAAATTTTGTGGATCTGTGATCATTTAAGAAAGATTCCAAGACTTCAAAATCACTATTCCAGTTTGTGCAGTTAAGATATCGTGGTATAAAGTAAAAATATCATTATTTAGTCTTCCAGTCAACACAACATTACCATTTTCCTATTTCACTAGCATGACCAGCGTTGTGATTTTTTATGGCATCGATACAGTATAGCTTGTATTTTAGAAAATAATTAGCAAAACATGGGCTTTGAATAGAAAAAATACATGAAATTTATTAATATATGCAATGAAATCTCCAAAATTGATACTATTATCAAGGTTAGCTAGATTATAGGATAGGACTCGACAGAAATAGTATTGCTATTGGTCATTTAATTTACTGGTTTTAATTTTTTTTCTTTGACAATGACATCAATGGGGACGTTCGCTGAATCAACAGTTATTTAATATTTACTTTACAAAGCAACCAGGTGTATTTTCTGTTGTTGATAAAAGAGTAAAATTCTCCAAGTCGTACCTTTAAGTTCCCATTAATTGTTTGTTCATTTGACTTAAAGTGTTTTCACACCTAAAGTTAAAACCTGCTTTTAACATTAAAACCGTAATCAGCTGATTTTGTGTTCCCACTATAAGTTTTCTTAAATCTGTTTTTAACATTCATGACATTTATGACTGTGCAACTGCTGCTTTTGTCTAAGAAAAAAATAAAAAATAAGAAAAGTTAAGAAATGAAGAAAAACAATAATTAAAAATTATCTAAATATTGTAAAAGAATACTTTAAATAGTGTATTTTTTGTTATTGTTTTTTTTTTTTTATTTTGTTTTTTTTTCAGCTGTTTTCAAATTTCAATGTTGGTAGCTCTGATTTAGTACATCGAAAACAAGGTTGTATTTTATAAAACCTACTTAAAACCAATTCAAAAAAGGTTGTAAGTAGATGGTTTGACACAATAATTTTGTATGCATGGTAAAACCAGGTTTTAATTATGGTTTTAACGTTAAAACCAACTTTTGCATTAAAACCACTCAATGTGAAAATACTATTAAATTATAACGCGTATTTGGTTCATCTTTAGTGTAGTCCTTTCGTATAAAAATCTAGCGTCCCTTAGGCTTATCTTTCGCAGCTAATATATTGATGGCTTGTAGACAAGATCCCAAACTAAATAAAAACGTGTGTGAATGTGGCAGTGTTTGAACTGTAACTATATCTGCATTAACGCCAAGTTTATTGCAGAACAGTTTTTGGCCTCTGATATATAAGTGGCAATAAGGCCTTTGACAACAATATTTGAGGATCGGGTTCTTCGATCAATTTGTTCAATACGTAAAGAAAGAGTTTTAACCCATTTCTAAGTGGTGTACTTTCCTCACAAAGTTCGTCTATTTCAGATTTTATCGATAACAGGTCGTCTTTTTGGCAACATCTTCAAGTTTATCATCTAACAGAATACAAAATATATGCCATGAGAAAACATCGCGGGAATTATTATTACTATTTTCTATATTATCTTGGGTCTGTTTACATGTAATATTTTGTTTCTTGTTTCTATTTACACTATCAGTTGTTCAGTGGACAACCGTCTAGCAAGTTTAGTGTTCATTAGTTTTATAGCATACGTTAGTATCCAAATCAAACCAGATTAAACAAATAATTGGTAACGGAAATTATAAAGATTAAAAGAAAACTTGCAAATAACCAAACATCACCTTATCATACATTAGCTTTTTAGAAATAAGGGTTAGTATCCCATAAATGTGATAACCTCCTACAGATTTCGACTTAGCACCATTCCAATATTAATATTTTACATTTCACATTATATACTTGTATTACTATATATATATTTCACATTATATTCTTATAATACTATACTTCACATAATATGACCTACAAATATAAAAATAAATAAGTAATAGGTACGGTAGCAAGGTAGCAAGTAATGAAGTGAACTTTTTCTCAATAATACTAAAAAAGATGTCTGATGTTACTTTCAAAACTGATCGTGATCAGTCTGTCATAAAGACGCTTAGCAACTGTCAATATCAACAATGAACGTCATAGAAGGCCTAGGTAACCTCACCTCTTAATAAAGTGTCATTCAGAAATTGTTTAGTTCGATGAAATTAGGGGAAAAATCTTAAATTTGTATTCATTGGTTAAACTGGCATTGCGTATCTTAAAATAAATTTTATATCTGTTTAGATCACTGTGTAAATTCAATAGGATTTGGGATTCAATTGTTATCGAGTTTTTTTGCGAGAGCTCTGTAAGCATGAATTCGTATGCGGATTCGTGGCTAGTAAGAAACGTCGCCATCTTGCCTCTGGGTTCACGCCAGTGAACAAAAGAATAGCCGCAATCCGCATCAGGGCAAAATTCTACTACATCAGCCTAATTCGTGCTCACGCCCCGAGGGAAGAAAAGGACGATGTGACTAAGGATGCCTTCTACGCTAAACTCGAGGACGTATATGATAAGTGCCCGGCCCATGACGCCAAAATCGTCCTCGGAGATTTTAACTCGAAGGTCGGGCGGGAAGGCATCTTTGGCCCCACTGCACCACAGTTCAGCCTCTACGCGAACACTACCCCCAATGGTATGAGGCTGAACGATTTCATCGCGGCACACAACATGGTAGTATGCAGTATCAAGTTTCAGCATCTCGACATCCACAGGGCCACTTAGATGTCCCCTGATCGATCAATATCCAACTAGATTAATCATATTGTAACTGACGGAAGGCACGTTTCCAGTGTACTAGATGTGCGCACATTTAGAGGTCCAAACATCGACTCAGACCACTACCTTGTCGCAGCCAAGTTTCTGCGCGCTCTAGTAGTTTGCGAAAGCTGGACGTTAAGAAGCTGCGATCACAAAGGACAGCTGAGGCATTCTCCGCTCAAATCTTAGATAAGCTCCGTCGTTCCCTATCTAATCTCAGCGACTTTGGTGGACTGTGGGCCAACATCTCCAACTCCTTGCGTACTACTGCGGAAACAGTTCTTGGTTTAGAACGCCCACCCCAACGAAATCAATGGTACGATGAGGAGTGTCGCGAGGCAGCTGCAGCGAGAAACGTCACATACAAGAAAACGTTACAGCCTGCCAATACGCGATCCATTGAATGAGCCCTAAGACGAGAGGAGAAGGGATGAGAGACGCTTTTTCAGATGCAAGAAGAGTGTGCAGGAAAGGAGTGAGCGTGAGGAAGTCGAGATGTACAGATGTAGGGAATGACGCTCGGAAAGTTTTACAAAAGGAAGCTGTCTAACCGAGGGTTATAAACCCGGAGCGTCCTCCTGCAAGGGATGAGAATGGAAACCTGGTTACAGATCGCAGGGGTGCTGAGGTTGTGGAGGAAACACTTCTCTACTCTGCTACAAGGCGATGACGATACCAATACCGCCTTTAGAGATGATGTTCCGTACCCGATCGGCGTGGATATTCCGCCGCCTAGCCATCCAGCAACGCACGTCCAAAGTCAACATTTATGCGACTTAAAAACAATAAAGCGGCAGGTCCTGATGGCCTCCCCGCTGAATTGCTTAAGACCGGATGTAATGAGTTCGTAGAGCGCAAGCACTAGCTTATTTACAATATATGGCTAGGGGAAAGTATGCCAAACCATTGGCACCTCAGTGTCCTCTGTCCAGTCCAGAAAAAGGGAGACCCTAAGTTATGCGCCAACTACAGGGGTATAAGCCTTCTCCCTATCGCATATAAGGTTCTTATAGGCGTATTGTGTGAACGACTGAAGCCACTCGTCGAAACACTGATTGGACCTTATCAGTGCGGCTTCATACCTGGCAAGTCCACCATCGACCAGGTCTTCACACTACGCCAATTTCTGGAAAAGACCCACAAAAAACAAGTCTACATCATCTTTTTGTCGACTATAAGGCAACCTTCGATAGCCCCGTAAGGGATCGTGTTTTTGCCGCAATGTTTGAGCTCGGTATACCTGCGAAACTGATAAGGCTATGTAGAATGACGTTGAGCAATTCCTGCAGCTCCGTCAAGGTAGGAATGGACCTATCTGAACCTTTTGATATCGTTCGAGGTTTCAGACAAGGCGACCCCTTATCATTCGACCTCTTCAACTTCGTCATGGAGAGTGTTTTGCGAAAGGCGGGAATGCATCGCAATGGCACTATCTTTCATAAGTGTCCAGTTGTTTACGTACGCTGACGACATTGACATCGTAGGGCGTACCAAGCGAGATGTTACTGTTGCCTTTAGTTCTGTTGATAGGGAGTCTACGAAGATGGGTCTGACAGTAAATGAGGGCAAAACAAAGTATATGTTATCGACAAGTAGAGAAGTGCGGCGTACTGATTCTCAGATTACGGCCGATAACTATTCTTTTGATGTCGTCAAGGAATTCATCTATCTTGGCTACGCTGTTACCACCAAAAATGATGTCAGTCAGGAGATCAAGCGCCACTCTTGCCAAATAGTGCTACTATGGTCTTAATAGGCAATTGAGTAAAAGAGACCTCTCGCATGCGACGAAACTAATACTCTACAAGACGCTTATCCTACCCGTGCTTATTTATGGCGCAGAGGCATAGACCCTATTAAGCACTGATGCAGCAGCCTTGAGAGTATTCGAGAGAAAAGTCCTACGTTAGATCTTCGGTCCAGTGCAAGTTGGCGAAGATTTCCGTATCCGATACAATAGTGAGCTGTATGAGCTCCTCAATGACATAGATGTTGTGCAGCGTATTAATAACCAGCGGAGGATGCTCCGGCGAGACGGGTATTTGATGCGGGTATCTGCGGAAGTCAGCGAACAGGACGACCTTCTATCCGTTGGAAGGACGAAGCTCTGTCATCGATTGGTGTGACCAACTGGTGTAGGCGCGCAAGAAGCAATTAAGTAAGTAAGTAAGTATGTAAGCGGTAGTTTAACAAAACTTTTAATTTTGTTTCCCTAAAACAACTGTAAAGTGAAATAACAGAGTCAATCTTTCAAGGCTCTTAAATATTCAATCAAATTAATATTCAATCAAAACAAACCCAACCACAAGATGACTCGATGCGTAATATGTATAATGTTGCTACTTCCAAATTTCAACTTTCTAATTTCTCCCATGCATAAGACTTTTTTCTAATTGCTCAGCTTGACTGAAAATTTTTGAATTCATATTGTCAGCTACTGACAAACTATTGATGAGTCTCTGCGAAATCATAAATTTGCTATTAAAACTAACAAAAAAATATGGTTTTTTGCCGGTACGTGGAAAGCTCTTAAGGAATCTTCTGTTCGGTCAGCAGTAGTGTCAGTCAGTCGTGGATAAGTTATGGCTACGTGGGTATGTGAGTTGTATTAAAAAGTTCACGTTAAGCACAGTGGTGTTTTAACACCCAAAAGTTTAATCTTTGTTATCAATCATCCTGAATAGAATTGATAGTGCAGTGTTATAAGTTAAATTGTGTTTTACTTAAATAAATAAAGAATTTTAAAAATAAAGGTTTTATTTACATAAAGAAAAGAATAATGATCAGATTAAATAATTTTGTATTTTAATTGCATTCATCAAGAGTTTGAAAAATTTAAAATGTTACGTTCCTATTAGAAAAATTCTGTCTGGGTGAGCGGTGAATACAAAACAAGAATTAGTTTCAATGTAATAATATTTTTTTTCGTACAAAAACGTAGTGCTTTTCCTTAATAATTTATTTTTTAAGGAATATGAAATTAAATAATTTATAATTCACTTTGGACACTTGATATACTGACCGCGAAGACCAAACCAAAGAAAGATATACCGAACGATTCTGATTCTATTGTTCAACTAACTTCTTTATTTCACTTTTTGCTTAAATCTATCATATTCTATATACTTAAATTTAACTGTGTAATTCATGTTTTATATACCTAATTCTAACAGTGTAATTCAATTCAGCTGATATTTGTCTACTTGCTATCTGTTCATTGAACTTAACTTAATATGAATATTATTGATATTAGGGGGTACATTTTTATACATAATTAATTTTTTACATTTTAAAAACGTTTGAAATATGAGCTCGTAGATTCCAAATAAAAATCAAAATAAGTTTGTGTTCAATTTTAATTAAATCCTTTATTAATCACCCAATTTTGTGTGCCACTGTTTACAACTGATTCTAACAACAACAATTGCTTATTTGCTTATGCCCTTTGCGATAAACAATAACAATTATTACACGATTGTTCTGTAGATTTTTGTAACGGAGATCTTCAAACCACGATTGCTTTACTTCACACGAATTACAAGTTTTCACTTTTTGTAAATTAAAAAAATAATAATTTTTTTTAAACGCATATGCGTTGATTCTTTTTATTTATTTTTTTCTTAACTTAAGATTAATATATCGAAGACTATGCTTCTTAAATGAGTAAGGATATTTAGACACTATATGTCTCTACGTTATATTCTTAACTAACTATTCTAATGATATTTCATTCTCTTAAATACTAAAATATTTTCTTTGTTCTTAATATCTAAGTAGGTAATCATAAACATGTTTTGTATTTATGGATAACATATTTATGTTTACAAGTTGTTTATCATTACCTGATTTGTTTAGGTCACTTATTGTTTACATTATCATAAATACATTTTGCTCTTCTTTATAATCTATGTTTATATGATCTTGTTTTTAAAGTATCCTAAATACATTTTCATGGTATCTAAATATATTTTACATTAGTGATAAGGTTCATAATTGTTTACAAAGGTTTTTCATTATTATATTCTTTAAGGTTATTAAATATATGTGTGAGTAAACTCGTATATATGTGACTTTAACTCTCCCCCTCGTTAAAAATTGAATCGTCCCGATTCAAGGAGTAGTTAATCTTAATAATTCCCTATTATAAATAACTTGAAAATTTTCCGCTGCTCTGATTCTTCTTAGTGCTATGTAATACTTTATCAATTTTGAAATTGCCAATGTTATCAATATTATAAAAATAATTGTGATGAATGAATAGGTAAGGGACTTAACTGGGTGTTCCTCAATGGGAATCATGAACCCTTTTAGTGAGTCCAAATTATTAAATGTCAAATTTGACGTGGATGCCAAAATTTCGATTATTCTCAAATTCTCATCATGTTTATTATGAATCGCCTCTAGTGCCCTATCGTGTATGTTCCTGAAAGTAATATTATTTATATTTACCTCATCACTATAACTAACTAGCCTAGTTCCTGATACTGTTCGGTTATTCACGATATTCACTCCATCCAGGAGAATAAAATCTTCCTCCATCTGCATTAGTTGGGGGTTATATTCCTTTCTATTCTCCAATATTGGTTTAATACAATTATCGTGTCCATTATTCATCATACATGTATTCTTGCTTAAGTAATTTTTACAATTCTTTATCCTGGTGTATTCTGAAATCTTACCATGTCCAATGTTGAGTGGCGTGAATTTAAATAATTTACAAAATTTATTTATAACTGGGTAATTGTAAATTGTAATGA